>JASVEL010010127.1:0-99174 GCA_032618575.1 Nicotiana noctiflora
CGAACCCCCAATAACAATGTCACCACGCCCGTCATAGAACGCGTGTCTCATCTCAATATAGCACTGTGAAGTGCTAGTACGGGGTTTCAAACCCTCAGTACATTATTTACTACTACCACTCACCTCGAACCGGTAGAAGCTTCATGCCCGCGACGCCTTAGCTCCTCGAACCGGCATCCACGCATGTCAAAACTAGCCAAAATCAGTACAAATATATCAAAATAGGCTAATGGAACATAACCCAATCGAAAGAACTCGAAAAATATTAAAAATCACGAAATTGGCAAAACCCGAGCCCCGGGCCCACATCTCGAAAAATTTTGAAACTCATATTTTCGGAATCCTCGTCTCTCTACGAGTCCGTACATACCAAGAACTCCCAAATCGGACCACAAATGACCCTTCAAATCCTAAATTTTCGTTTTTGAAAAGTTTATAAATTTTCTCCGATTTCATCCATTTGATTCACTAATACTTGATGAAAATAACCATGGAATCAGTAAATATAATCACTTTTGGATAGAGAACACTTACCCCCATCCATATGGTGAAAATCGCTTCGAAAATCGCTTCAATCCGAGCTCCATAGCTCCAAAAATGAAGAAACACCTCGGACTGCCCC
The DNA here is from genome assembly GCA_032618575.1 of Nicotiana noctiflora. NCBI lineage: Eukaryota > Viridiplantae > Streptophyta > Magnoliopsida > Solanales > Solanaceae > Nicotiana > Nicotiana noctiflora. The sequence continues at coordinate 623 of JASVEL010010127.1, forward strand.
AAATTAATTGTCCAGCGATTTTCGCCTCTGCGGTTACTGTTCATCGCAGGTGCGATTGCACTGTTCATCGCTTCTGCGGAACTGTTCATCGCAGAAGCGGAAAATCACTGTTCATCCGCTTCTGCGGGTACTGTTCATCGCAGAAGCGAAAATACCAGATTTGCCCCAGAAAATTGCAGCAGCTTTTTATTTCACTAAAAATGCTATAACTCAATCATACGAACTCGGAATTCGATGATTCTTTTTCCTATGACTCCGTAATTTTGATACGGATCCAGTGGTTCAAACAAAACTGAATTTGGATCTCATTTGCTAAGTGCAACATCAATTTTGGCTCGTTAAACAATTAACTCATGTTTCGCCTCAAAAACCCAATCGCGACTTGATGAAATTAAACCAAAATTTCCGGATCAGTCCTATAATTCATTATTTAAATTCTCAAAGTCTCGAAATCAAATTTGGATCTCTAGAACTAAAAATAGACCTTTGGATCATTACATTTATGCTCAAAACGGCAAAAATCTTCCAAAAATGACCCGTTGGACATCCGAATTTACCCCGAAGCCTCCGGGACCTCAACCAAAAGTACTAACACCTCTTATAACATCATTCAAACTTGTTCCAATCATCAAAACTCTATCGTTAACATCAAAATCGTCCTTTTTCAACAAATTCAAGCTTAAGTTTAACTTTAATTTAAAAAATTCACATTCGATCAAAAACCCGACCAAACGATGTCCGAATGACTTGAAAATTTGCAGGCATATCCAAAATCACCTAACGGAGCTACTGCATCTGTCGGAATTCCATTCCGACTCTCGGGTCAAAATCTCACCTATCGATCGGATTTCGCCAAAATTCAACCTTAGCCAATTCAAGCCTATTTCTACACCGGATCTCCAAATTCAATTCCGATTGCTCTCCTAAGTCATAAATGATCCCTCGAAACTAGTCGAATCATCCGAATCCGATTCCGAGCACTCTAACTCGATAGTCAACTCTAGGTTGACTTTCCATATTCAAACTTCCTTCAAACATGCTATTTGCTTCATTTTTAATTCAATTCACTCCTAACTCACCCGATAGGTTCTAACACTGATATAGAAGCAAAAGATATGTTAATGCAAGGTAACGGGGTGGAAATTTCCTTAACGACGGGCTGGGTCGTTACATAACCACCAGAGCTCGATGAAAAACAGAGCCTAGTTGAGTCCCCATCTTCCTTCTCTTATAACGCTGGCATTGAACATCAAAATCCTACAAGCATAGAGGTCGCCAATCGATTTTCCAGTCCATGTTCTATTCCAAAGTTTCTGTCAAGTACTTGTATGCGATCTTGAGTATTCACGCTTTCAATATCTCATACGGTTGCAATCATATTCTGTTTTGAGTTGCCGATTCGAGATTCACCATTGGCTCGCGGTACCGGTTCGATTTCTGTTCCTGCTGTATTTTTGCAATTCAATTCGATACGTCCGAGGTGTTATTCTTGCGCTCTCTCGATTAATCAAAAAGTTCCGTGATAAGGTTCAATACCTCCATCCTTTACTCATTCTAGTGTTAACTATCTGCTTGTTGGTTCGATTTTGTGACTCGTTGTTTATGATTTGGAATGTGCCCGCTCATATGTTTGCTTGAATTGATTGGAGTGAATTGAAATAGCACGTTCAGTTATACAAATCGTATGCTTACTTTAAATTGGAAAATGAAACTGTCAGTTGTTGAATTTAAAAGAATAGTTTGGGAAGAAGTGGTTTAAAATAACAATTGGAGCTAAAAGTTGTGGAATGAGGCAAAAATAGAAGTTGTTTAATGTTCTTAATTTCTCATTTAGGTAGATTTGTCACCAATTTAACGTTAGTAGCATGCTTTAGGTCGACATCACTTGGGTAGGCAAGCCTTAGGATTTTTCTATTTGCTTGTTTTAATTTCGAGGTGAGAGGTTGTTTCCCTAGTTAAATTTATCCGGGGAATGCCCCGAAGGATTTGTAAATATTTTATTTTGGGAAATGCCCGAAGAAGTATGTAAATATTGTGGAGGCCTTGACAAGCATGGTGAGGAAGTCGTAGTATAGATTAGCTTAGGACTTTTCCTTTCTTTTACTTTTCATTTTCTTTTATTAGGTGGGGACGACCTCGAGCCTCATATGTGTTTATTTTGCTTTTTGTGTGTTTTACCTCAATTTGAATGTTTTGAAAGCCAACTTGATCGAGTACGCAACCGTGACCTTCACGGGACTTGGGAAATGCCTAACACCTTCTCCCCGAGTCAAATGAACCCCCTTATCCGAATCTCTGGTGCGGACTTATGTTTTGGAGTCCAAAGTGTTTTAAAAGGAAAATCATTTTAAAAACGGTGGCCTGGCACACCGAAATCAATTGTCAGGTGGCGACTCTGAGTTAATTCCTTTTAAACACAAATTTTTGTCACTTTCAAAATTGAAAAACCCTTTTCAAGCTTTTTCACTAAAAATTCTTTTATTTATTTAAGAGGGTTTAATTGGAAAGGTTTGGTTTTGATAAAAAAGGGGTGTGACAATTTTCTCTTTAAAGTTTTTATTCAATTGTGTCTTGACACTGATCGAAGTACATTTTGTTCAAGGTTGGCTCACCTCCAAGGCTATAACTGTTTAATTTGTGTGATTTGAGTTTACTTTACCATGCTTTATTTTAATTGTAATTTAATTTATCGTTTTGTATCAATTTAATCTATGTATCCTTAAAATCTCTTACAAATTTAACTACTATCCAATTTTTAGGGTATACAATACTTTATGACTATGTCCTCCTTTTCCTGCTTAAATGTGCCAGAATGCCTCAGATTAAAAAGGACATGACTATTAATCGTGATTAAAAATGAAGACTTGTTCAGAAAAACAAACTTAGCTTATTAAATATTGTGTGAAACAGTAAGTGTTTTTTTTTTAATTGAATGGTGGACAAAGTAGGTGTGACGGTGTGAGCATTTGATGTTTTTGAGCCCTTTATGAGTGGTTCCAATCATAAAGAGGCATTACAATTGATTCTCTTGTAATATACACACAAAGGATAAAATAAAATGATTCATTACGCAAACGAAAATACGTTAGATGATAGGTGGCTGCTTGACAATGAAATTCCTAGTCATCACCTTTAAATATAATAACGTCTGAAATACAACAATGCAATTAAAGAAGTAATTCCTTCTTTTTTATTGCAACTAAGAAATTTTTATTACCAGGAAAAAAATATTTACAAGCAAGATTAAAAAACCTCTAAAGTTGGTCAGAAGGCCCCAACTTTAGTAATGAACAAAGTAGCAATATAAACTAATCAAACCTTCAAACATAGTATCTACCTCTTGTACCACTTACCACTGGCAATAACCGTCGTCATCCTTGTTGTTTTTATTATTACGGTATGAAGAAGTATGAATGGTGGAAGTATAACCTAGAAATTAATGTTTTGTGCCAAGGTAAAACCTAGTAATTAAGTACTCCATCCGTTTCAATTTATGTGAACATATTTCTTTTTTAGTCCGTACCAAAAAGAATGATCTCTTTCCTTATTTGGAAATAATTTACCTTTATGCACTCATTTATAGCCACACAAAACAAATGTGTCTTATTTTACACCACAAAATCAAAAATCTTCTCTCTTTTTTTAAACTCTGTGCCCAGTCAAATGAATTCACATAAATTAAAACGGGGGTATAACGAAAGCCCTAGCTGTAGTAGCTAGTACCAAATGAGTTTTTCTTTTTCTTTTCTTTTGTTTCGTCACACGGAATAGAAATTGAACAAGAGACCTAACAAGTGCTTTGTTGGTCCGCGGGCAAGGTTACAAATGAGTTGTAATACAAAGATTAAGTAGTGCTTGTGCTTTTCTTTTGCGAATGTTGGGTTTATTGCATTAGTTAAAAATAAACCCAACTTGCATTATCATATAAAGACTTGCATTATATTCTTATTAAGAGCCTGTTTGGATAGGCTTAAAATCTTCTTAAAAAAAGCTAAAAGCAATAAGTTGGGTAAACACAACTTTTTTTAAATTGGTTTAAAAGTCATATTGCTTTGACCAGGTACATTACATTTTTATCCTTTATAGTTTCTCTTAATCCCGAAATTACCCCTAGATAGAAAATCGGAAATCTGTTATCTTTTTCTTTTCCTCCTTTTGTTGCAGCACCCTTGTTCCACTTCTTCCATAACATTCCTCTCTTTTCCTTTTATTTCTTTCTTTACTCTTTCATTATTATTTTCCCATTTTTTTCTTTCTTTTCCACTAGTGCTCCTTTCCCGTTACAATATTTTTAGTGATGATCAACTTTGACAGGCAATTCACACAAAAAAAGATTTGAAAGTTAGAAACATCTAAATATATTTCATTTATATGTTCACTGGCCATAGTAGTAAACTAGTTAAATTATTATTATATGCCATTGGCCAATTAGTTATTTTAGTTAAATTATTATTATATGTTATTTAAATAAATAATTTATATATATTAAAAATTGTTTTATCAAATCATTGAGAACTTAAGGAGAACAAGAAATAAATTACAATTTAGCATTAACAACTTATAATAATAAGTTTATTTTTAGCGTTATCAGCTTTAAGGATATTTCAGTCATTTTAAAAGAAAAAATGCTTAACATCACTTGTGTACCAAATACTTTAACAACTTTTTTTAAGTTTCAGTACTTTTATCCAAACACATAACTGTTTATTTATAAAACAAGCACCAACACTTAAAAAGTATTTTTAAGCACTTGTGCTTAAAAGCCATTTTTTTTTATGCCAATCCAAACGGGCTCTAAATTTGAAGATTCTTTCAAACTTTAATATAGTTTATACTTGTAAGTTATCCAATCTGGTGTAAGATAATAAACTAAAACTGCGGCACAAATTAAACCATTACTTACCTCAAACAAAATGGATATAAAGTAATATCGATTTTTACTGAAATTATTATTCTAATATCATAAGTCGTAACCGTAACAAAATTAAGCATAAGACAACTTATAAATATTTTAAAAAGGTTGTGACAAAGTGGGTGGCTTACGTTGGCTCCTGGCTGTTTCCCTATATTTATTTAAACGAAAACTAAAACTTATTGTCCCAATGCTGAAAGCGTAACCTCCAAACATATTGGTACAAGTTATGGCTCGGGAACATCCACTAGATAATCTTTCCTATTTTCTTGTGCTTCGTCTCAACTGAAGTTTCTCAGTACGTAGGTGGTGCTTTCCATTCTTTTGATTATTAATATTACAAGTTTTTTAAAAAATAAAATAAATGTTCCATTATTACAACTCATTTCCAGCGTTTCCCCATAAGGGTCAAATTTGTTTTTGAAGCACAATATTGAATTTTGGAATTGTCAAATCAAAATTTGAACAACTGAAGTTGCATTGTCGTCAATGGTCCCAGGGCGCAGCAACTGCATCCCAAAAGTGTGAAAAGTAATTTTTGTCTAGCAGATAGCACCTCCCCGCTACTCCTTAATTCTAAAAGTTAGCTCAAATGATATGAATAGTCAAAAATCATAAAAGAAGGTAACTTATTCTCTAAACCAATGTGAGACAGAAATAACACCTAGCGATAATAGTGCTCACGAACCTTTAATTTAATAGGGATGGTATAAAAATTTTAATATCACCTTAATACTTTGTTTTGTTAGTAAATTATATATAAGTTATCCCGATGTTAATTTTAATATTGGGATTTAAATATTATAGAGGGAGGGATAATTAGCATCGATATAACTTATATCTTCTTAGAGATTATACAATTGTCATTCTTATACAACATACCAAACAGTGAATAAACAACAATCACATAATATCTAAACTCAGCATAACTTATCCCAATATAATTTATACCGGCATAAGCCGTATTCCAACCAAACGATAATGAATTGAGTTGGTTACACCAAACGATACATGCAATTACCGTGCATCAAGGGTGTACAAATCAAATCAGAAAATCGCACCAAATCGAAAAGTTAAACAGAATTAATAAAAGAACTCTGACTAAATATGATTTGGTTTGGTATTGAGTAAAAAAATCCGAACCAAACTGACATATAAATATATAATTCTTTATATACTTTTTAGATTATAATAGAATTTTCTTTAGAAAATGTTAAGTAGGATATCATATTTACTAGAATATAAAGTTCTCCATATTTGTCAACCTTAAATAGTGAGTTGGATAATTATTTTCTTGTCAAGTGTGCATCAATCTCTGTGTTCTTCCATATTCATATGTCAAGATCAATTAAATTTGAAATGGTTGTTATTATGTAGGTACATATTAACTTTTACGTTTAATTATTAAATTTGGTTAACCTTTAAACTGTACATCAACAAAAATTTATAGGCAGACCACTAAAAAAAATAACTATCATGTGCCAGTGCTACTAAGAATTATCCTATAAGAATATTGTACTAGATAATATGTTTGTCTTTTTTTAAAATTTTTATTAAACATATATTTAATTATTAAATTAAAAAAATTAACATTGAAATAATATTTAAGTAACAGAAAACCCGAAAACACAATCAAAACCGAACCAATCTAAACCGATATAGTTGATTTGATTTAGTTTTAATAAAAATCAACCAATCAGATCTATGTACACCGTGCATTCGATTAAAGTTACTGCATTTTGATTTGTCCTATTCTATATTCCCAACAATCTCCAGGAATAATGGAAAAGAATCTACATTAATGTCCCAGTTTTTTTGTCATTTGGAGGGGACACAGGCACATAATTTCTGAGTCATTCTTTCTTGGCATATTCGTTGGCTCAAAATATAGATCCGGTGGGCTCATCTATATATATATATTCTATAACTACTACTGTAGTATTTTATTCACTTGTAATTGTTAATTAAATTATACTCCATAAGATAACGAAAAGCTGAGTATGCACCAGGAAGGCAAGTGTACCGTTTTGAGCGCAGTGATAAAAAGCATATACCCTAAGAGAGATTCGTATTGTTATTGGAACTCCATTTCATTCCTAAACTCTTCACATACATATACATTGGCCGTCATTAATAGACAATTAAAGTTGACTTTGTCCGATAGTAAAACTAGAATGGAAGAAGAAAACAACAGAGACAAATTTGATGTCTCTTCTTTCTTTTGCAACCATAATATTGTTTTAATCTTCCCTATTAATGACATAAACTATTCTACCTAGAAAAATGTTCAGGTAAATGGTGAAATTCTGTCTTGTTTACATCAAGGGATAAAGGATTAAAGGCTAAGGTATTTCCAGGAGGCGATGATGAGTTAGGATAACAAGCTCTTTTGAGCTCGTTATACCTTTGAAGATCGAAATTCTTAAGCTTCATAATTCTTTTTTGCTTAGCAGCAAATCGGCTTTGGAAAAAACCTTCGAATGAAGGCTCTTTCGACGTCCTGAGGAAAAATGCATAACCAGCCATGCAGTAAATGGATGTGACATAAAAACAAATTGGTTCCATGACATCCCATGAAAGTTCCCAGAATGTCAATCTCATGAATGCTGCTGTCTGAATGACAAAAAAGCCTAGCCCACACCACAACTCTCTACGCACCAATGACTCAGCTTTCTTGTCAATCATTGATTTTTCCTCCTCCATTTGCTTCAGCTCCTTCATCATTTGTGGGTCATTTGGGTTCGGCAATGGCATTGGTAATAGGCCTTGTATGGTTTTCACTACCTGTAAACAAAAACAGAGTACCAAACATTTGGGTAAAACTAACACTCCACTTCACATACCTGTACCAAACCGAATGTTTGCCAAAAAATATTTCTTATATAAATAAAAATAGTAATATTTCTTTTGAAAAAATAATATGTATATAGACATTAGACAATAGGTTGACACTAGTTAAAATCAAAATTAACATTTTTGTGAAAAGTCATAAAAATCCTACCTAAAAATGAGAGCTAACTCCCTATCAAGATAAATGAAAATATCATCTCCCTCTTAAGAGAAATGAAAATATATTAGCCCCTAAATTTGTAATTCTCTTACTCTTTTCTCCAATAAGAATGGGCTATACCAGTGACCAATCAACCACGTTATGTACCTATTAGATACACGTAATATATGAACATGCCACAATTGACATATGGGACTTCTCTACCTATGATTACGCAAACAACTTCTCACCCAACCTAATTTGCTAAGAGTTCTATAGCGTCAAGCATTAGAAAATACTTAATGGGTAATTTGAAAGGGAAATGGAAATTCCCATAGCTAAATCATTTTCTCTTTGTTATGGGCTTTGCTACTTTTTTGAACTTCCTTTTCTTCTTACCCACACCTCTTCCTCCATCCTCAAAATCCATCAATTAAAATTTTAGCATCTCATTTTTCTCCCCAATAATCAAATAACTATGACCCTCGAAAAGTTTTGGGAGAAATATAGGAGAAAATTTTGGGTCTTTGAAAATGATCCGACTGGTCCACTCCTTTATAAAAGTCACCATCTCGTTTAGAGATCTGGAGTAACTTTGTTTCATTTTCCTGTTTGGAGAAAAAACACACAAAATAGATGAAAATCTATCAGTTTTCGGTAGACTCGGAATATCTAATGAAAAGTAAATCAACATGTATAATTTCTATGTAATGCTGCTAATTACCAACAAACTATCACATAGTAATTCTTGGTAATTTATCTTTATGCATATCTGTAAAAAATTAGTTAATCATCAGAGAAAGGCTTAGTAAAAGAAGAATGAAAAAGTGGAAAACCAACCTGATCAGGCCTGAGGAACACAACGTTTCCTAGAACAATTACACTTCCAGAATCATCTAGAATCTTCGCGAATTCTAGGCATTGATCAGTACTATTCGAACAAGATTCACAGCAGATCTGAACAAATTCTGAGTATGAAATACAATTTTTTTCAATTTTCCTTAGCTTCAATTTCACCATCTCCAATTGTGATAATTTCAGCAACTTCCTTGCATCCTCCACCGTCAATCTTCCCTCCGGCGTCTCCTCCGGCATCAACTTTTCCGGCGTCAGCAGTCCATCGAGTCTGATCCTGTTTCTTTCAGTGTCCATTTCACGCAGTTTCTCGATGAGCTTTTCGCCGGAGGGTAGTGATCGGAGATCCGGCGAGATCGCCGGAGATGGGTAGCGGTGTAGGAATCGCCGGTAAGTTCCGTTGTCTCCTGGATCTGGGGCGATTTTATTATCAGGACAAGGAGTAGTCAATGATTTGGATGCCATTGATGAGGATGAAGGAATAATACGGCATGTGGAAATGGAAAAATTAGTAGTTTTGTATGCATTGAAAAGGCGCTGAGCTAACGTTTTTTTAAACGCCATTGATACAAAAGAGAATAAGAAAAACTTAGTAATGAGAGAGAAATTTGATTTGGGAAAATGGGAGCTTTACGGGTTTGAAATGTTCAAGCTTTTGAACGATGAAGAAAGGTGTCATGCTCGGACATATTTATAGGTCCACTCTCTCTGGAGATATGACGAAATAACAGCCAGCTACGTCAATCCTAAGTGAAAAACGGATCTAAAATTTTAATTAAACTTGTACCATATTTATCAAGATATAGTAATATTTTTTTGGTAATAATAGTTGTATACCTATCTATATGTGTGTGTCTAATTTTTTATTTTTTATTTCTAAATTCTTAACGTTTTTTCATAGTTTGTTCATTATGAAAAAAATTAAGAGCCCGTTTGGCTTAGCTGATTTAGAATAGCTGATAAGCATATATACTAAAAAACACTTTTAACTGCTGAAACTGATTTAAAAAACAAGAAGTTACGTGTTTGGATAAAAGTGCTGAAATTAATAATAAGTAGCTAAAAAATTAGGTATACAAAGAGTTTGTTTAAAAAGAAGTATTTTAGGGATAGAATAGTAAATATTTTGGTCAAACCTAAAGTACTTATAAGCTGAAATTTGATAAGTTGGTGGGAGACCAACTTATGGCTAAGTAAAGCAAAATATACGCTCTTTAACTGTTTAAACTTTCAAATGAAATGGTCACGCGCTATAATATTTTAGAATGTGCAAATGAATAATACCCTCACATAAGAATGTTTGACTCAAAAGTTATTAAACACTTTTCAAGTAAACCAATCAAAAGAGATAAAGTAGTAACTCATAGCCAAACAAAATTAATACTGGATCGAAGGAAGAAATCGAAACATGGGAATATTGGACAGGAATGATATTTGGAGAGCTTTATTGACTATAGAAATTTACCCTGCCTCTCCCTTTGAGATGTTCAGGGAATTACAATCATACTACCCCTTTCATGGGTAATTGAAAATGAGATCTCCCCCATTTCCCGTGGATCAAGGATTCTTTTCATAGAGTTCTTGCTGCCCCTTTTTGGGCTGTCTGAGTAATGGAGAAGAAGAAGCCCCTTTTCAGATATCTTATATTTATACTCGAGAACCCCTCGTGGAGAGGCCTTGACCTCGCCGCTCGTATCAGGAATAACAATGATTAGATGAAGTCATGTTCATTGGTTACTTCCATAGGATGGTTGGGACGGGGTCATTGCAGTCGTGGTCGTGTAGTGAGATTTTGACCAATACAGTTAGTCCCCATGTTTGCAGGGGTCGTGTCTTATCGACCTCGGTGGACGGATCATGTGTGAGACGTAGTCAGGGGGGGATGGATTTGCATTTTGTTCCTTAGTCGTGTTATGAATTTTGAAACCGCCTTGGGGCGTCCTTCTAGTACTTATGTACCGTTATAACAGTTTCGGAACCAAAGCACCGCTAGATAAAAGAAATGTTACTTTGTTCAGGCGGTTATAATGACACACATTTTTGACAAGCTAGATCGTTTTGCACCTAGTCAGGCTCTAGTGGCGACTGTTGGTTTTCGTGCCCTAGAGAATTTGCATCTTATAAATTGAAGGAATCTTTCATTCATTTTCCACTTTCATCGTTTATCTTCGAGAGGATTCCCAGGATATCTCCCTTTCTTTTAATTTGATCTCTTCTTTACTTCGTTGTTCGCAGTAATCTCCAATTTTCTTACTTCTTCCGCAAAGTTCCTTCCTCTTCTTTTTTGTGGGTTAAAGATGGTACTTGAGGGGAGGGACAACTAGGTCCAGATTGACCATCCCGGGTTTTGTGCGTTCTGTGCTTACCCTTTCCTCGTAAGGTACACGCTCCCGCTTCCCATGCTGGTGGTCGATTTCTGCCGATACTATGAGGTATGTCCCGCTCAGTTTTCCGCTTACCTATATAAGTTTTTCCTTATGTTTATCAAGTACGCAGAGTTGGCCGATCGGGATATTACCCTGGGGCATTTGCTCAGCCTGTTCGCCCCTAGAAGATTTGCGGTACGATGATCCACGTGCGTCCTCGATGATCGAAAGGTTGGGTGGTCAGGATGGATGACAGGACCAACCTTTGATTTTTTGACAACTTTTTCTATGTGCGGACCGAGCACCTAGTGACGGACCCATTCCTGAAGCGTGGAATTTTGCCCGTAAGTCTTCGCCCCCAATTAGTGGAGTACTCGGTTTGCCTTTGTCCTTTCTCCTTTCGCGTTGAATACATTTACCTACTTTATTGTTCTGCAGCCGAGAAGCTACCCCCGCCACCTTTGGAGGGGATTCGAGAATGGGTCAAGGCCATTCTCCCTCATACAACGGGGGTCCGCACGTGGTCGACCTTTCATGAAAGATTTCGGCATAGGCCCTTAACATGTGGGATAGCATCTTTATTTTCTATCTTTTTATTTTCATTTTGACCTTACCTCTTGGTCATCATTTGTCGTTTTCATGCAGAGTTCGTAGAGTCAAGGCCCCTCAATTAGCTTTTCGTCGGCTGGCTGTGTCCGCTCGTCTTAATGCAATACCTGCTGCTTTCATCGAGGGCAGTGTCGGTAGAATCTGCAGCCTTGGCCACTCCGACCCGGGCTATATCTCAGGACGAGATCCCATCTGGTATCGCCCGCCCTCAGAATGACTCACCGTCGACCAGGGAGGAAGAACGGTCGTTGAAGAGATGGAGGGTGGGGTTTGAGATGACTCCTCCGACAATAATCAACTTGGATTCTCACCCGGTAGAATTAGAGGAGGGTCTTGTTGCGACATCTACTGTTGAGGTGGAGCGAGGGCTTGGAGTTGGTTCTACCAGTCAAAGTTAGAAAAATTCCGCTGTTGTAGTGATCCATCCAGGAGTTCTTGATGTTGATGATGCAGGACATCTTGCCAAAGTAGAGAATCGAACCCTTGGTGCTAGCGTCGTGACAGCAAGTGTGCATTCCTCGTCCTCGGTAGGTCATACCATACTATCGGTGGTGGAGAGGGGAAAAAGTGCAGCGTTTGATGTATACGAGTCCGAGTCCGACTTGGACCCTGGTGATGTTCGGATGTTCGATGAGGGCATTACTCGCTCGGTGATAAATGCAGAGAGGTCAACCATCTCGTCGAGATCCCCTCTGATTTGAACTACTTGACGTAAGAAGGTAACTTGGTGCCACAATTCAACTTGCTGCATTCGAAAGTTGAGAACGAGTCCCTGCGGAATATTTCTGATATCGAAGTGATGGACGAAGTGGCTGTGATGGGAATACAGGTACATTATATCTGACCACAATTATCTTCTCTTATGTCGCAGGACGAGCACTAGTTCTGCTTTCTTGTTCTGCAGATGTACATGTTGGAGGTGGAGAGCATCTGCAGGGCCAATGTCCAGTCGAGGATCTTTTTGCAGATGTTAGAGAAGTATTGTTGCTATCATGATAGAGCTCGTGGGTTGCACGAACGGTTTAGGATTGATGCCTGCAACCAATGTTTGGGCAAGGAGTTAGAGAAGGGGGACCAGGAGCTGATACAGGCGCTCAACGGAAAGAGTGAGTTTGAAGAGAAAATTTGCCTCAAGGACAAAGAGCTCGAAGTGGACAAAGGAATAACTGCAGAATGTGAGCACCTGCAGGGAAAGTTAAGGGCGATACAGTCGGAGATGGAGTAGAGCCGGGTCAAAGTTGCGGAGTTGAACGCCGAATAGAAAGGGAAGTTGACTGCACTGGAGAGTCAGGTGTCCATTTTAAAGCGTATGGAGAGGGTGGCATTGGATGCAAGCAAGGGCAAGGGCCTTAGAGGAAGCCGTTCGTGTGCATGAGTTCGAGCGAGCGTCAGAGAGGGCTACTACGACCCTTAGGAAGGAGAGCCTCGAGGAGCGAAATAACATGATTAATCGAGAGGCTTTAGCTTTGTCTGATTGACTTGCGACCTTAGAGGAGGAAATTCAGCGGTTGAGGACCCAGGCTGGACAGTCCCATGCTGCTGTTCCCCACCAGGCTCATGGGCTCTAGGTCTATGCCGAATCTAAGTGTGAAATTTTCAAGAACTTTTGGGAAGCGGGCACCGTGACTGAGGCGGCTTTCGAGGAAGTGCGCTAGAAAGCTTGCGAGGCTTATGCCAATTGTGGAGATTATATGGCGACGCTCGAAGCTGATGGTGGTGCCAGTGGTGACGATGGCGGTCCTTATGGAGATGATGATGCCAATGGCGGTGTTGGCGCCGAGCTAGAAAAAAATTGTGCTTTATATATATTTTACTCCGTACGTCGGTTGATGTTTGTTTGTTTCTTATTGTTGCTTTTCCCCCCCTCCCCTTTTAGTTGACTGGCCTCGACCAGATGTAAGCGGCAATAGTCTGCATTTCTGACTTCATGAATAAATAAATCATTTTCGCTACTTGCTTTGTGTTCCAGTTTTCTTGATTTATGATCCTGCCGCGAGGTGGGAGCTCGATAATGAGTCCTGCTCCTATTGTAATGAAGGTTTTGGGTCTTGTGGATTTTATTACGAACTTAACGAGAAAATAGCTCGTTCAAGCTCGAATGAGGTCGAATTTATCAAACTTTGATGGCGAAGGCACTTAGCCTGAGTCTCATTTCGAGCGAGGTCCAACTTACCAAGCTTTAGTGGCAGAGGCACTTAAGCTGAGTCCCAGTTCGAGCAAGGTCGAACTGCACTATTTTGATGGCAAAGGCACTTAGCTCGAGTCCCGGTTCGAGCGAGGTCGAACAACACTATTTGATGGTGAAGGCATTTATCTTGAGTCCCGGTCTGAGCCAGGTCGAACTGCATTGTTTTTATGGCGAAGGCACTTAGCCGAGTCCCAGTTCGAGCGAGGTCGAACTGTCAAACTTTGATGGCGAAGGCACTTAGCTTGAGTCCTAGTTCGAGCGAGGTCGAACTGTCAAATTTTGATGGCGAAGGCACTTAGCCTTAGTCTCGGTTCGAGCGATATCGAACTTATCAAACTTTGATGGCGAAGGCACTTAGCCTGAGTCCCCGTTCGAGCGAGGTTGAACAGTTAAACTTTGATGGCGAAGGAACTTAGCCTTAGTCCCGGTTCGAGCAAAGTCAAACTTATAAAACTTTGATGGCGAAGACACTTAGCCTGAGTCCCAGTTCAAGTAAGGTCGAACTGTCAGACTTTGATGGCAAAGACACTTAGCCTGATTCCTAGTTCGAGCGAGGTCGAACTGTCAAACTTTGATGGCAAAGGCACTTAGCCGGAATCCAGTTCGAGCGAGGTCAAACTGTCAAACTTTGATAGTGAAGGCACTTAGCCTAAGTCCCAGTTCGAGCAAGGTTAACATTACCAAACTTTGAATGCGAAGGCAAATCCTGGGTCCTAGTTCGAGCGAGGTCGAACTGTCAAAGTTTGATGGTGAAGGAACTTAGTCTGAGTACCAGTTCGAGCGAGATCGAACTATCAAAATTTGATGGCGAAGGCACAGACTGAGTCCCAAATCGAGCAAGGTCGAACTCTCAAACTTTGATAGTGAAGGCACTTAGCCTGAGTCCCAGTTCGAGGGAGGTCAAACTTACTAAACTTTGATGGCGAAGGCACAACCTGATTCCTAGTTCAAGCGAGATCGAACTAACAAACTTTGATGGCGAAGGCACTTAGCCTGAGTCCCAGTTCGAGCGAGGTCGAACTGTTACACTTTAATGGCGAAGGCACAGCATGAGTCCCAGTTCGAGCGAGGTCGAACTGTCATACTATGATGGCGAAGGTTGTTAGCCTGAGTCCCATCGAACTGTCAAACTTTGATGGTGAAGGCACTTAGTCTGGGTCCCAGTTCGCGAGGTCGAACTGTCAAAATATGATGACGAAGGCACAGACTAAGTCCCAGTTCGAGCAAGGTCGAACTCTCAAACTTTGATAGCAAAGGCACTTAGCCTGAGTCCCAGTTCGAGCGAGGTCAAACTTACCAAACTTTGATGGCGAAAGCACAACCTTAGTCCAAGTTCAAGCGAGATCAAACTGTAAAAATTTGATGGCGAAGGCACTTAGCCTAAGTCCCAGTTCGAGCGAGGTCGAACTGTTAAACTTTAATGGCGAAGGCACAACTTGAGTCCCAGTTCTAGCGAGGTCGAACTGTCATACTTTGATGGCGAAGGCAATTATCCTAAGTCCTATCGAACTGTCAAACTTTGATGGCGAAGGCATTTAGCATGAGTCCTTGTTCGAGCGGGGTCGAACTGTTAAACTTTGATGGTGAAGGCACTTAGCCCGAGTCCTAGTGCGAGCGAGGTCAAACTGTCAAACTTTGATGGCTAAGGCACTTGGCCCTAGTCCCAGTTCGAGCGAGTTTGAACTGTTAAACTTTGATGGCGAAGGCACTTAGCCTTAGTCTCGATTCGAATGAGGTCGAACTTATCAAACTTTGATGGCGGAGGCACTTAGCCTAAGTCCCAGTTCGAGCGAGGTTGAACTTACCAAACTTTGATGGCGAAGACACTTAGCCTTAGTCCCGATTCGAGCGAGGTCAAACTTATCAAACTTTAATGGCGAAGGCAATTAACCTAATTACCAGTTCGAGCGAGGAAGAACTTACCGAACTTTGATGGCGAAGGGAGTTTTAGTTCGAGCGAGGTCGAACTGTCAAACTTTGATAGCGAAGGCACTTAGCTTGGTTCTGTCGTTTACATCGATGGTTCAACGCTATGGGCGTTAAGTGTCAATTTTGTTTTGGCTTGTGGTCATGTGTTGTACGTGTTATGATTTTTTGCTTGATCGTGGCATCCAGGTTGCTTTAAGGTAATTTTTGATTCATCGTTTGAAACACCTATGTGCCGGTTTCTGGCCCGACACAGTATAGTGGATGGGGGAGAGAAATGCTCTATATTTCTGCCGAGTAATTAGGAAGGGGAAAAAGGAGGAGAGATGCTTTGCATCACTTCTCTCCTCGTCCGGGTTGTTCGAGATAGGTAGGGCAGAGGATTTTAGCTCCCGTTGATGCATTCGATTCTTCTTTTCTCGATGTGCTGCCATGACTCTGGTTTGAGTTGGGTTTTCTTTTCGCTGTTTCTTTGGCTTTGATCCAGGAAGAAACTAAGTATTTTCACTAGGAAATTCCAACAGACGGTGCCAAATTATTTGACTCAAAATTTATTAAATACTTTACAAACAAATCAATCAAAAGAGATAAAGGAGTAAATTATAGCCAAATATAATTAATACCGATCGAAGGACGGAATCGAAACATGGGAATATTGGACAGGAATACTCTTTGGAGAGCTTTATTGACTATGAAAATTTACCCTGCTTCTCCTTGGAGAGGTTCAAGAAATTACAATCATACTACCCCTTTGATGGGTAATCGAAAATGAGATCACCTCCTTTCCCGTGGATCAACGATTCTTTTCATGGAATTCTTGCTGCCCTTTTTCGGACTGTCTGAGTGATGGAGAAGAAGAAGCCCCTTTGCGGATCTTTTATCTTATATTTATAGTTTAGAACCCCTCATGGAGAGGCCTTGACCTCGTTGCTCGTATCAGGAATAACAATGATCAAACGAAGTCATGTTTATTGGTTACTTCCGTAGGATGGTTGGGACGGGGTCATTGCCGTCGTCGTGTGGTCAGATTTTGACCAATACAAAGAAGACATGTTGAAAATATTAAATTAGTAATATACATTATTAAATTAAAACGATCATATATTTCGACAATACACCACACTCTCAAAGGTATTTTTAATATTCTATTCGGTCCATTTTAATTAATTTTTTAGTTTTTTTTGTGATTCGTAATATTTGATTATTTAGATATCGAAAAGAAATTAACTTTTTTTTTAAAAAAAAAAAATTGTCCTTGGAATAAAAAGCCTAGGAGCATTTGTTGTATTTTTAACTAACAAATTAAGGTTAATATAATCAATTTTATTATTAATTAATACTAAAAGATAAATTTCTTAATATGTATGAAAATAACCAAAAATTAATTAAAGTGGATCATAGTACTATTTTATCCAAAGTGTATTTTACCGAGAAAGTTTAATAGATTCATTTGATTCGACCTTGCATGATATGTTCGATGCAGTAAAAGGAATATCCAAGTGAAAACGTAAAAACATGTTTACATCAAACCAATAAATATATTATATGTGTCTTATATATGAATTTTAATTATTTAACCATCATTTGATTTTTTTTTCTTGTTAGGTTGCACAAGGGGCAAAAAGGGAAAAAGGGACAATATAGCAAGACTATTTCACGAGGTCGAAAATCAAGGTAGACAATTATAATCAGCGTCCAAGTGTCTGGCTAAGAATCGCTCGCATCACAATCGTTAGATTCATCACGGGAGATGTTGATATGGTGTATACTTTCGACATTCATTGGTCATACTTTACACGTGTTGGTTAGGGAGGGAAGCAATATAAATTTAAGTCAACTTAATAAAATAGTGCGGGGTGTATAGGATATAAGTTGTGTGATGACGTGTTTAGATCACCAAAATGGAGTAGAAAATGGTAATTAATTAATGGTGGTGGTGACTTGACTAATGAGGCCCAATTTCTAGGAAACACAAACGTGTCGCCACATATGTCCTAGGTGGACGAGTAGGTATATATTCATGGTGGGAGTTGATATTTTTCTTTTTTTTTTTTTTCCCTTTGTGTAAAATAGAGAATAGTAAATGCTGATTATGAGATTAACATTGAATTTTCGAGTCGAATCTGGTAAAAAGATTACTACTACTTTATTTACTCGGAAACTTGAACGTTTCGCCACATATATCCTAGGTAGACGATTAGCCGTTAGTTGATTATTGAATTTAATTTTTTTCCTTTTTGTTCTTACATAATTAAAAGAATATCAAAACTCATTCTCTTAACCTAAAATATGCTATTATAGGTCAATGTTTGTAAGATGAAGTTGATACTTACGTCTTTTGAAGATAATACTAGTACCTAGAAAGTGAAGAGGAAATATAACCTCCACCAGATGGAGCTAGCAAGTTTTTTACTCTTTGGCCCAATGAAGAGTCACAACTCGGTCAGGCAAATTCATCCTTTAAAATGGTTAAAATTTCATGGTATAGCCATTTTTCACGCTGGTTAATGAAAAATAGTCACTGTTTACGAAGTCAATGAAAAATAGCCACTATTTTGTTGCTACAAGGACCGGTCCCTTATAATATACGGGAGTTCTAGTGCATTTGTGTACGAACTCCAGTATATTATGCTGGACCGGTATACTTCGCTAACTCCTGTAAAATTTGCGGGAGACTGTAGCACTAGTGCTCTAAATTCCAGTATATTATACTGGACAGTTATACTGCTGGAACTCCTGTAAAATTTGCGGGAGTTCCAGCATAATTATGCTTGAACTCAAGTAAAATTTGCGGGAGTTCCAGCATAGTTATCCTGGAACTCCTGTAAAATTTACGGGAGTTCAAACATATTTATGCTGGAACTCCAGTAAAATTTACGGGCATATTTTTCCAAATTCTGAACAGTGTTTTTACTCAGATTAATGGCTAAATTTCGATAACTTTTGAAACTTGGCTATTTTTCAACTACAAGTGGTAAATCTGACTATTTTTTAATTTTACCCTTTAAAATGGTTGCGACCTGCCTTTTGGTTATGTTTCAGCTCTTGTTGACCGCCCTTGTTTGTTTTTATTTTTTCGGAAAAGGGCCTAAAATGCCCTTCAACTATCAGGTTTGGTCTAAAAATGCCCCCCATCCACCTATTGGGCCAAATATGCCCTTTTGTTAATGTTTTTGGCTCACAAATGCCCTTTGAGTTAACGGAAGGACACGTGTCATCCTTTTATTGGTGCATTCTAAATATTTCATAATTAATTAAAAAGACACATTATTCATACTTGAAAAATAAATAAAAATTTTCTAAAATACTTACAAAAGTTAAAAACTGGAAAAAAAAATCTTATTTTAGTAAAAAACTTTTGTAAGTATTTTAGAAAATTTTTATTTATTTTTCAGGTATGAATAATGTGTTTTTTTAATTAATTATGAAATATTTAGAATGCACCAATAAGAGGATGATACGTGTCCTTCCGTTAACTCAAAGGGCATTTGTGAGCCAAAAACATTAACAGATGGCATATTTGGCCCGATAGGTGGATGAGGGGCATTTTTAGACCAAATCTGATAGTTGAGGGGCATTTTAGGCCCTTCTCCGTTATTGTTTTGCTTTATTTAGGTCAAAATGCACGCCTACGTACGTGTTTATCCCATTTCTTCGTTATTCATTGGCAAAACTTTAAAGGAAGAAAAAACGTGGTATTGACACTCTAACAACCGCAACCATCGATGCCAAATCCAAGTGAATATTTATTTATAAATAAAAAAGATTTAGGGATAAAGGACGGCGCGGGCAGCTACTTAGAGATAATGCATAAATGAATCGAAGGGACTACTTAGGCATTTGGACAATATTATGTTGAAGATTTTAAAAAAAAAAAATTTATTTCAAGAATTGAAGTTGATTAACGTTGAAAATTGCATGTTTAAAATATAAGATCACTTAAAAAACGATATGATTTGTAAGTGTCAACTAATATTTCGACTTGAATATTCATTGAACAAGTTTTTCAATATCAATATTAATTACAAATAATTGAACTTCAGCATTTAAAAATACCGAAATATAATTTGTGGACAAATGAAAAGGAGAATAATATAATATATAGAGAAGGATGAGATTGACACACCATTGCTTGACGAAAGCAATAGAATTCGAAGAGTATATTTTAATATCATGGAGTTAGATGATTGGAGAATGGACGCAAAGTCCGTCTTTTAGACGATAGATTGACATACTCACATCATCTAACATCGTTTCTCTTAATCACTCTTGGATGCTTTCAAATATTGGTTTATATACAAATCTTTGAATTTATTGCTTGGCCCCATTACTGATTCATGCATAGCTTAATTAGCTTCTCTTATTCCCTCCAGAGGTTATATTAGAGGAATACAAGCAAGCAAGGAAGCTTGACGAAATTGAATTGAAGAGTTATCTGTTAATATTGGAAGCGCAGCAACTACTTCATCTTTTATCAACTACTACTAGATATGGATTTTTTTTATTATCTTAGCACCGGGCCTTAGCTACTGGTTATTGTTATTGTATGTCATTTATCTTTTGATTGTTATGCTTCTGTTACTATTATGGTTTCTACTGGAGTAACTAATTAATTGTCTTCTTTTTTCTTTGAGCTAAGGGTGTCTCGGAAATAGTTTCTCTGCCCTATCAGGGTAAAAGTAAAGTCTCCCTACATATTATCCTCCGTAGACTCCACTTTATAGGATTTTATTGGATAGTTGTAGTTGTTTTTTTGTACTAGATATTGATTTTTGAACAAATAAATTGGCTCAATAATCTGTAAAGCAAAAGGTTCTACTCCGTAAATATGATATTAAACGCCAAACTATTCTAAGTCAAACATACTCAAATCTTTAAACCACATGGTACAAATATTTTTTTGAAAGGAAGAACTCACTGCTCCCTCCGGTCCAAAATATTTTTTTGGATGTTTTCACACATATTAAGAAAGTTACTTTTTTGCATTAATTAGCAATAGAATTGACCATTTTAACCTTACTATCTCACATAAACACTCTTAACACATATTCCAACACTATTTACTCCAAGAACAATGTAGGAAAAACATCATTAAGTCATTCTTGAAACCCGAAAAATCACTTATTTTGGACCACAAAAAAAGGCCAAAAAATCACTTATTTTGGACCGGAGGGGGTATTAATTAACAAAGTAAACTAGCCACGCACAAAAAGGATTTAGAGAAGACCAATCCCAAAAATAAGAACTCTATGATAATAAAAAGAATAAATTCAAGATTTAGGTTGTGCCATGACTAGGGGTGTCAAGGGATATTTAAAAATTGACTAAACCGATCGAATCGTACCGTGTCGAACCGATTTTTAGATTCTTATATAAATTTGTAACGGTACAAATAATTAAGGTATGTTTTTAATTTTACAAAATTACACCGAAAAAATACTGAATTGTACTGAATTTGTATGTGCAAAATATATTACCTTGAGCCTTGAAATAATAAAACCGGTTACAAGCTGATGAATTCACCATTGACAGATAGCTAGAGAGAAGAAATCAATGTAGAAGAGAGAAGAGAGAAGTCAGTTGAAAGAGAATTTTTGTTCTGTTATTTTTTGTACAGTGTAAAATGAAAGCTACTGTATACATTTATAACTAATCTAACCGCCTAATTGTACCAGCTGTACTAACCCCACTAACTAACTGTAGTTAAGTTAACTGACTAACTACATCCTTGACACCCCCTCAAACTAGGACTAGAAAAAATATTAAGAAGTCCTAGAACATCAAGTAGGCATGTTGAGGTCGACCAAGTCTTTTAGTGAGAAGGTCAGCCTCTTGCTCAGTTGTAGCAAAATAGAGAGTGGAGATGAGGCCCTATTGAATCTTCTCACGAATGAAATAAAAATCAATATCAATATGTTTCATGCATTCATGGAAGACATGATTGGCAGCAATGGCAAGGGCTAACTTGTTATTATAATATATAGGCATAGGAAAATGATGCTCAACCCCCAGCTCCTTGAGTAAACCAAAAATCCACATAATCTCAGCAACAATTGAAGCTAAGCTGCGATATTCTGCTTCAGCTGGGCTTCTAAAAATGGTAGATTACTTCTTAGATTTCAAGAGATCAAAGAAGTACCAAGCTTAACAAAACATCTTGTAACTGACTTGCATGCACTAGGACATGCAGCCCAATCTACATCGCAAAATGCAGAGAGTGACTCAAAATAATGGGCAGTCAAAAAGACCCCCAATCCTAGACTAGTTTTGATGTACTTGACCACTTTGATTGCAGCTTCCATATGAAAAACTTTAGGATTATACATAAATTGGCTGAGAATCTAAACAATAAATAAAATGTCTCGCCTTGTGATGGTCAACTAAAGTAGCTTCTCTAAGAGCCCTTTATATGACCCAGGATCACACAGCAACACATCATTAGAGGATCCTGTATGAGCATCAAATTCAGAAGTGGTTAGCTTGATATTGGGTTCTATAGGGCATGCCACGAGTTTAGAACCTGAGAGCCCTAACTCAGCAATAAGCTCCAGAGCATACTTGCGTTGATGCATTAATATACCATCACCATTTATGGAAAATTCTACGTTTAAGAAGTACTTAAGCTCTCCTAAATCCTTGATCTTGAAGGAAGCTTGCAAATCATCATTAGTCTATTGAATAAAGACAGCAGTATCACCAGTGATACTGCTGTTTATTAACATAAACCAAGACTATCAAGAAACCTTTTCCTCTATGGTGAAAACGGTTACAAGTCAACAAGTAATTAAACTCAAAATCCTAATTCTCAATCTTATTATGCTACTCCTATTTAAACTAAATTATTTGCAACATATTCACTAGTAAGACACAAAGTATTCCAGTGATTATGAGTAGCAAACTATAATACATTAAGTATGTTTTCTTTCAAATGATTTAATTTATCTTTCTCAATATTTAATCTTCTATAGACTATATTCTTTATTCCTAGCATGGATTGATATAGTTTTACTCGTGTAATTTATATTTTCTTTATCTTTGCTTAGTTTCTTTTCGTTAATGTAAAATAATTAATGGATCTATACTCTGGCCATCTTTCATGTTTGCTAAGTCATATAAAAACATGTATGTTATTGCATTCTACTGCCATCTTTCATGTTTGCTAAGTCATATAAAAGTACGTATGTTATTGCATTCCACTTCTATTAGTGAATTTTGCATGGCATTTAAAAAGTTACTGAAAATTATTTGAACCGTACCAATACTGAAGAGAAAATGACATGATTGAGACGAGTTCAAAATATCTAATTTTGGTTATACATATTAGAATAACCAAAATATTAGTATGATATAAATTTTGTAAAATAACACGTGAACCAAATCATGGATACCTGTAGCAAAGACTAGATGATGGGCCCCACATGTGGCTTTTAAGACAGAGGAGTCGGCAGGCGATGATAAACAGCTGCCGTTGGTTAATTTTTTTATGTTTTGTTTATAGTTGCCTTACCAATTTTAGTTGTTTACCTAGATAATGAATCTCAGCCTGGAATTAAATAGGTTGACAGATAAATAAATAAAAATCTCTATATCTACTCCTCCATAATACAAACTGTTCAACCATGACATCTGTTCACGACTCGTCACCGCCACTTCCTCCCCTTCCATCCACCTTAACTGGTGGAGCTATACATATTGAACCCCCTTCCCGATTTCCCACTAAAAACCCCCATTCCACGCCCCATCCTACCTTAACACATTGGTCTCAAACACCCTTGTGTCTCTGTCTCTTCATCAACCTCATCACCCAACTCCACACCTTGATCTTATAGATTAAAGTAACGCACCAACTAACACCTCAAATTTTATCCCTCTCTTACAGGAGAAGAAAAACAGACTCTATGCCCCATGAAAATACTGTGTCATTGTCAAGGTTTTTGGACGCAAAGTTGGATACCAACTTCTTCGTCAAAATATTTACGCTCAATGGAAGCCCACTGAAAATATTCCTCTTATTAATTTAGGATTTTATTTTTTCGTAATTAAATTTTAAACAAAGGAAAATATACTTCGTGCTTTACGTGATGGTCCTTGGTGTTTACTTTAAACCACTTTCTTTTTGTCTGTCAATGGGAGCCGAAATTCATGCCATCTAAAATAAAGCTAATCTACTGTGCCATCTGGTTGTGTCTTCCTGAGTTACCTACATAATTTTATGACTTTGAGATCCTCAAAAACTAGGTAATAATATTGGCAAATTACTTACCATTGATGCATGTACCTCCGAAATAACCAGAGGAAGATATGCTCGGCTCTACGTCGAAGTACCATTAGACAAATCCCTAAAAATTATATCTTCATTGGTAGTCACCGGCAAACCATCCTCTATGAAGTCTTAAATATTCTCTGCCCCACTTGTGGTAGGCTTGGCCACACTACACGGGACTATACATTCTCCATACCATCACACCCTATATCAAATTCATACCCCTCACCAAAACAACAAACCCAAGATCTTACTCGCCAGTATATCAACCTCGTCCCCCCCCCCCCCCAAATGATGAATGGAAAATAGTTCAATTTTCATAAAATCTTTACCAAAATCAAGCATTGCAGACAAACATCCACTCAATTGGTAGCATGTCTCCTTCTGCCCCACCTTGAACACCACAAGGGACCCACGTGAAGATTACAGGATTGTCTAAAAACCCTAATACTCTTCTTTTTACTAATATCTCCATTAACACAAAGCGACTCTCTTAATATTAATCAACAGTCTCATCTTCTTTAACTAAAACACTAACAAATTTGCTAATTTACTATATAATGAAATAATGATTTAATCACTGAACAACCCCCTCTAACTAGCCCATTAATCCTTACACCCTCAAACAGACTGCTACCCAATACACATGGCAAACAAGTCCACTCAGAAAAAATCCAAGTACCCACGCCTACTCTGGCCCACGCATTATTATTTGAAGGACATGTTACCCCCTACCACAAAAGAACCTCAAACCCCTCAATGCAATCCCACTAATCCAATCTGAAAAACCTAGACCCTTATAATTTCCTACCTCTAATTATTGAAAAGATCCTTAATACCAACGCAAACCTTTCTTCTACAACACTGCAACCAATTACCTTCTCCATGAAAATATGCAATGATGACCACTCCAATCCCAATACCACACAACAACTACCTCCACTCAACAAACATAACCTATCACCCAACTTAGAACCAGCAAATTATACCACTAATACACCATCAACTACACAAAACCCATCAGCTACCTTAAAAACTATGCTACCTTCTCACATATCTTCTTCTAATACTCAAGATGTATCTCACCCAATTTTCCCAGCCACACAGAAGAACAAACTACCATAACAAGAGTAGTACACACAGACTAATATATCAACACACTCCACACTCGCTTCCTTATCTATATCTTATAATTGAACCCAACACAACAATTATCACAACCTAAACTCCCTATGCAATGACCACCCCAACCTCTTGGATGGAGGTGGGGTTACGAAACCATGCCCTTACGTTCACCATGGAGGTAAACGACCAGGAAGTCACAATTCTTATTAAAACTCCGAGGGACCTTGCACAAATTATCACATAAGGGATGAACTTAGGGACGGGAATCTATGGCAGGGACCATTGGTCTATGTTGCAAGCCATTTATCTTGCACCCTAAAAACCTCTCTCCACAAACGCCAGCCTGGGACACCACCCACCTATATCCCAACCTCATTCAAATGCTCTTCTACCCTCCAACACAGCTGGTTCCCTCAACTCCTTGGATACAACCATATTGTCTTCCAAATCTACCCTCCATAATGTTGGAACCATTGGCACCACCTACCATTTCACTCCCACAAACTCCACCCCCTCTTCCCAATCTCAACGCACAAAATAACGATTTTCAACAAGAAATGGCAGCAGTAATGACTTACAATAGGGAAACATATCCAGTTCTAGCTTGGCTTGATGACATCAGAGTCTTTGTCTAGAAGGAGGAGTACGAAAGGATAATTCACCTAAACTGCCCTCCAAAACTACTAAGAAACTCCCTCCACATACGATCTACCACAAATCCAAAGGTGGAAAAGTATGCAATACTACTGATTCCCGTACTTCGTCTACGCCCAAAGAAGCAACAAAACACCTTGGAGGACACAGAGCAGTCAACTGCTCATTCAATCCAATGATAATATGAACTTCATTATATGGAACTGTACAGGAGCTCAATCCCCTGAGTTCCGACATAGTTTTTGCTCTCTACTCGATTATCATTGTCCTTCTCTTGTTGCTCTTCTCGAAACTCACCGTGTTGACCATCAAAGTTTGAAAGAAGATGTT
Organism: Nicotiana noctiflora; assembly: GCA_032618575.1. NCBI lineage: Eukaryota > Viridiplantae > Streptophyta > Magnoliopsida > Solanales > Solanaceae > Nicotiana > Nicotiana noctiflora. The sequence continues at coordinate 26,840 of JASVEL010010127.1, forward strand.
CACTTTACGGGCATGGATGAGGTGAACGTTGTGAGACAATTGGGAAAAATTGCAATATTATGGAATAGTGATGCACTTACATTGGAACCAATGGCCACAACCCATCAAGAGATACACTGCCACATCCAGGTAAATTCTCTTCTTTATAAGTGGTTATTTATTGTAATATATGCTAGCACTGACTCTATAAATAAAAAACTTCTTTGGAAAAATCTAATGTGCTTACATGGTAATTACAAGGGTCCATGGCTCATATTAAGGGACTTTAATAAAATAACCCACCCTCCGATAAGTTTGGAGGACGAACAATTAATATTTCCCGATCAAATAAGTTCCTAGATTGTATTAGTTATTGCCACCTAAGTGACCTCTGTTACAAAGGTATCCATTACACTTGGACATACATTCTCTCCAATAGACACAATATTCTCGAACGTATAGATGGCTTCCTAGCAAATTACAAATGGGTAAATCATTATCCAGACGCCCTAGTTACACACCTCCCACGTATACATTCTGACCATTACCCTCTTTTACATTATTACTGTCCTTTACCCAGACCAAAAATATTTATTTGAAACAATTTGGGCCTCACACCATACTTTTTTCGCATTAGTTCAACAAGCTTGGCAAGAAAAATCACAACTACTACCAGCCATTGCTCTCATTGCTGAGTGATTGCTCGCTATCTGGCTGGAAAAGATGATCCGGAAGCTTTCTCTCTCCCAGCAAGCAAGACGAGATCACCACTTTTCTCAGTAATAGACTTTCTTATAAGCGAAATCTTTGCTATTTGAAGAAGTATGAAATAGGTCAATCTCTCCTATTGAGCCACGTGAAGATGCAAAATAAAAAAGAACTTATTTATTCGTAACACTGAAGTAGTTAAAGAATGAAACAAATCCACTTTTGGAAATATTTTCAAACGTAAAAAAAAAATCTTAGCCCATTTATGAGGCTCCAATCATCCGTAAATTACTCCACTAGCATATTTCTTCAAAATTTGGAACATCAATTATTAATTGAATTTAAACAAATCCTTAAGCTAGAAGAATACTTCTGGAAATTTAAAATCGTGTATCAACTTGTTAAACGATGGAGATGTAAATGCAAAATTTTTTCATCTCTCCACTTTAAATTGTAGACAACATAATGCTCTAAGATCTAGGAAAAATTGGCTTACTGACCCATACCTCATTAAAAATTATTATCACACACTCTTTACTACAAAATCTACTCTTTCCAATAGATACCACCACATACACCCCTTAATGTCGTAACTCCGGTAAATCAAATTTATATAAATAGCGTAATTCAGGGTACATAGATTCTTGATGCAGTTACTCTTTTAAATCCTTAAAGGCATCTGGATCGGATGGGCTATACCCCTATTTCTCGCAAAAATATTGGAACACCATTGGTAGCACAGTCAAATATTTTTGTCACAAAACCTTCAATGATCATAAGGTTAACCCTTCTATCAATACCACTCTTATCTACTTAATCCCATCCCCCAAAACAAACATGCTTCTTCAATGTCCTAATACCGCCCAATAAGTTTTTGCAATACTATTTATAAAGTTATTACAAAAATTATTGTAAATAGACTAAAACCAATCCTAGAACATCTTATCAATCCCACCCAATCTAGTTTTCAGATAAATCGAAGAGCTCCTGATAATGAAATTATTGTTCAGGAATTAATGTCTCATTTTCGTGAAATGAAAGGAAAAACTCCATTCATGCTTCTCAAATTAGATCTTGAGAAAGATTTTGACCAACTGGAATGGTTATTCATACACCACATATAAGTTACACTAAATTTTCTCCCAAATTTTATTCAACTTATTATATCTTGTGTCACAACCACCTCCACCTCAATCCTAATCAATGGGAACCCAACAGAATATTTCAACCCAACTAGAGGCATCCGCCAAGGAGATCTACTATTGCCATAATTATTCATCCTCTCTCTAAAAATGGTCTCACGCAAAATAAATACGGCAATAGACTATCGTGCTTGGCAACCCATCTTCCTAGCTACTAGAGGTCCGTTAATGTCTCATTTTTTCTTTTCTGATGATATTATTTTCACTGCAAAAATTACACCCCTTACATGCGAATCAATGATCATCACTCTTAATCAATTTACTACCCACTCTGGCCATACTATAAATTTTCATAAATCTAAAATAACTTTTTCCAAAAATTGCTCAACAACCACCAAAACATCATTGCTCAATCTTTTCCATACGAACGAATGGAAAGCTTTTGGCAGATACTTAGGCTTTCCCATCTTTGTCAAGAAACCCTCTAAATTCAACTTCCAATTCCTATTGGCCAATTTCAAAAATAAACTTGTCGGATGGAAAAAAGATTCTTGTCTAAAGCAGGTCGTACTACTCTCATCCATTTTACCCTTAACAACCTACCAAATCACATCATGCAATTTCTCACAATCCCCAGCCATATCCTTTCTCATATCACTCGCTATCAAATAAATTTTCTATGGGTCATAACTCCTCAGAAAACAAAACTACATCTCATAAAATGGAGTATGGTAACCCAACCAATAGACCAAGGAGGTTTGTGCATACAAAACATTGCCACAGTAAATAAGGTTCTACACGCAAGCCTTGCCTGGCAACTTTTCCAAAAGTCAATCCAATTATGAGCACAATTCCTCCTTAACGCATATATACGATCCAAACAACTTAGCAAGCGCAATGCATCCTTTATTTGGCGTAATATCCTCCATGGTTGGTCCTACTTCTGCTTAGGTTACAAATAGAATTTTGCCACTGGGTATCATGTTAAATTTTGGACTAACCTTTGGCTAAAACAAAATATGCTCTTTTTCTCTTGCATCTCTGGTCCACTACTGTGCCCGATGAGGAGCATAAACTAGTTTTTGATTACTACTACAATCACAAATGGTACTTTACCATCCTACCTTTGACTTTCCAGAAGAATTAAAAGTACTCATGAAGAGTATCTATATGCCTCTTATCCAAACAGATTTTGATTAAATTTTCTGGATCTTACCAAGGACGGTCATTTCTCTGTCAAATCCAGTTACCAATCGCTCATTCCAACTAACAACCAGCACCCCTCATACACATGGATTTGAAAACTCCCAATTCCACTAAAAATATCTTTTTTTTTTCTTGGGTTGCTATCACACAACCGACTCCCAACTGCTATGTGTCTCTCATAATTAGGTATCATACCATCCCATATATTAAGTGTCATATGGCTCCAGAAATGGGAAAATACATTTTTCTTGAATGCCCTCAAGCTACTTAGTTGTGGGCTTCTCTCAAATTAACAATACCACTCCAATGTTTTGCTATAACTCATGTAAATCACAAAACATGGCTCTATAGGCTTATACATACGCCTCTGCCCACCACTACACATGACATCCCTTCAACTATCCTCCTCTCGTTTGCTTTGTGGAACATATGGCATTTAAGAAATAAAAATTCATAAAAAAATACTCATTAATATTCCTTTGCTAATCACTACAGTTGCTGAATACTATTTCCTAACTCATAACAGTCGAAAGAAACGTTCTCCCACTCCTCTATACACCAAATGGCATCCTCCCCATGCTACTTACTATATACTCAACATCAATCACATGGCCACTGGATCATGGGCTTTGCCGGTAAATCACACCAAGCTACCAGTGTCCATACAAAATTTCTTTCCCTACTCATGGGATTATAAATTGTTGTGCACAACCAACTCATACCCATCATTATTGAGACAGATGCACATGGGATCATTGGTATGCTCACCATACCTAATATGCATTATACTAACATTATTAATGACCGCAGGTTATTTCTTCTACATCTGGGTAGCCCACCTATCTATCATGTCTATATGGAGCAAAATAGTGCAGCAGTCAATCTAACTAAATATGGAGCCAAACATAGAAATGGTAGGTAATTGTCTTCTTTTTGCAACACCACCACCTTTTGTCTAGGAATTGCACCATCAAAATCAAGTAGGAGCAACTCACTGGAGGCTCGTTAACGAAAAGTTTTCCATGAGCTCATCAACGCCAATGACCTCTTCTCTATATAGTTATTGTAGTAATGATGTTTTGGTTTGTAATGCACCCCCTATAGGTGTGCATTTAGTATACTCTAATCGGACTAGTTTAGTTATTTCAATGTCTATAGTGCATCCTGCTCCCTGTACTGATGTTCACTCTTAATTTTTATTAATATAGGTAGTTCCTTATGACCAAAAATCTCTTAATTTTTATTAATATAAGTAGTTCCTTATGACCAAAAATAAATAAATAGGTGGACATATATCATATTTTCAGAACCGTTTAAAAGAATAATTGACAAAAACTTTACTGGAAGGGTCTCTACCCTAATTTATAAGCCAGGTAAGAAATAAATATACGCTCCTCTGAGACCTCAGTTACATAGAACAAAAGGGACTAAGAAAGCTGATATATATACCAATAATAAACAACACTAATGACATATAGTGATCGAACACTGATCTTTTTCTTATCTTTTTTTGGGGGGGGGGGGGAACGCCCCTTATAGTATGGAGCACCTTCCTAGATTAATTTGTCTGTTGAGATTAGTTGTTCTCTTTATGAGGTTGGATTACTATGTAGTAAATAAGAACCTTAACGTTCTAACTAGTCGAATTTTTGAGTTTGAACTCTGCACCGCAGCATATATATGTAACGACCCAAAATTCGTTAAAAGTTGTGATGGCGCCGGACACCATTATCAGGCAAGCCAACACTGAATAATTAATTAAATTCTCATTTTAATATTTTTGAAATCATAGATTTCCTTCATTATAACTAGTGAAAGATGAACTATACAAACTAATTAACAATATCTTCAAATTTTAATACTGAGTGTCTCATAATTATCCCAGAATCCGGCGTCACAAGTACATGAGCATTTACTAGGAATTTAAAATACAATACAATAAATGTTTGGCATACAAATTTGGACAGAAAAGAAAATACAAGTACTCCAAAGGAGACTCTGCTAGTTGCGGCTCATCTCGTAAGATGCATCTCATCTAAGTCCCCGTATCAACCACGTCGCCGCGCCTACAAGGCCACTAGCCATACATGTGCTTGTACAATAAAATATACAGTAACTGTAGTATAAGTATGAAAACAATGCAAATCCAGTAAGTATCTATTCTAACCTCAAAAAGTAGTGACGAGAGGTCGACTCCAACACTTACTATAAACAACAATAATATACCGATAATATGATAAGTTATGGATTTTATATGGCGATTATAAACTCAATATCATGAAGCAGGTAAATAATTCTTTTGTTAATAGGGGATTTACAAATTTATTTCATCTTTTAACAATTTATATCTCCGGTCAGTGGGGCCACATCAGTTATCAATAATTCTAAAACAACCAATTAAGTCATGCGCAAATCATATCGAGGTCGTACGGTCCTATCCAACATAATATTCAAATTGTGCACTGCTGAAGGTCGAATGGTGCGAACTATAAATGCATCTATATATTGCGCTCGCGATTCATATATGTGACACGATGTCAAATATAAATTTAAGGAATTAACCCGCTCGCAAATCATACATGCGACGCGGTCAAGTATAAATTTAAAGAATTTCCCGCTCGCAATTATACATTTGATATGGTCAAATATAAATTTATCAATAAATCATAGCCCTTTCTTGATTCTTTTTCAAAATAAAGATAATTCCCCTTGAAGCTTTTAAATCCTCAAACATTCTCAACTTAGTTCCATATGATTCAATTAACAAATATAATTAACTGACCCATGTCTACAAAGCATGGTGTAAACCTTAAAAGACCGAAATATAAAACATCAATAGTAGCTACGCATGGACTCTCGTCACCATATGCGTACCAAAAATAGAAGTATATATTGAATTATTTCACCTATGGGGTAAATTATTACTTACAAGGTTAGAAAGGAGACTTACCTCGCTCCGAAGTTCCATAACCAGCTCCAACGCTACTCTAACACCTCAAACCGATGTCCAAAGCCTCAACACTAGCCAAAAGCAACTCAAATATTACATCTTATGTTTTCGTACGTAAGAATACATCGTAAGACAATTGATATAAGCTCGAAAATGAGATCGTTTTTGAAAGTACATAACGTATGTTCTTGGAGGTTATACGCCTTTAAGATCATAAATAATAGGTACCAAAAGGGTTGGAAATCTTAGATGCTAAACGAACTGAAGAAAATAAGTTTTATCGAATAACGACAATATTTAAATGTTATAAAATATACTTTTGGAGTGATACGGGTGATTAACATGATAAATGAGTTAATTTATGAGTTATTTTAGTCGTATGGTAGTCGTGTGTTACGTTTCTAAGTCAAGCGAGTTGTGGAACAAAAGTTGGCAAAAGTAATCACAAGTTGCATTTATCATATGCTGAAATTTAGGTCAAATGTAGATGCACTTTTCTCCCAATACACTTGGAATCAAGAGATGATTAATGATGCAATGGGTTTAAGGTATGTTAAGGCACTTATTTCATTCTTTTGGCATGATCTAATATGAAATGAATATGCTATTTCATAATAAATTTACTCCTAGCAACTAAGGTTGTCCATGTTGTTCTTTCCGTACAAATTTATTCTAAGAAAGTATATATGATCCTTGAGTCCTAGTGAAGTTCATATTGATGGTATGATGTGCATAATGTTAATAGAAGGTGCAACGACCTTACATCACTCTGAAAGATTTAGAATGTGATTCCATTAGTCGAGCATGCATTATATATATGTATCTATTTTACTCTACTGAGCCGTGCTATAGTTGGCTGGGTGCGACACTTATTGTGCAACCACTGATTAGTTGGGTTTACCAAGCTCCACGTGGCCGGGTACGATTCTATCGAGCCTTGAGGCCGGGTACGATATGATGATGATGATGCTCACAGAGGCGAATGTTTTTAATAGTCTATATATATATATATATATATATATATATATATATATATATATATATATATATATATATATATATATATATATATATATATTATATTTCATGTCAGTAGTCCCCAGAGGCACTCAAATATTACAGGTTGTAGCTTTTCTATTTTTTCTTTACATTACTATTCTTATTTATGCGTTCCTCCCTTACATACTTAGTACTTTATTCATGCTGACATCCCTTTTTCTTGGGGACGCTATGTTTCATGCCCATAGGTTGCGATTGATAGGTTGACAACCCTCTTATGAGTCAATCAGCTCAACGAAGGTGTTGGCGCACTCTACTTGCTCTGGAGTTACCTATTTGGTCAGTATGCTTTAGATATGTATTGATTGCTAATGGCGAGGCCCTGTCCCAACCTTTTTGATTTTATGTACTCTTAGAGGCTTGTAGACATATTTCAGGTGTATGGATACTTGTATGACCTTGTCGGCCTATGTTTTGAATTTACAAATGGTCATGTTGGCCTTATAGGACCGTATGTCATATGTATAAGTTTGTATATTATGTTGGGTCATCATATGTTGTGTATTTTGTTATCTTCTATTCTTGTTATCTCATGACTGGTTTTCTGGCTCATTTACTCATGATAGTATGATAAGAAAGATATGTTACAAGTATTCGGTTGAGTAAGGCACCGGGTGCCCATCACGGCCCTACGGTTTGGGTCGTGACAACAGTGGTATCAAAGCAGTTCTATCTTAGAAAGTCTACAAGCCATGTTTAGTGGAGTATTGTTTATGTATGTGTAATACACCACCCTTATAAGCAGGAGGCTGTAGGGCATTTAGGACAATCACTATTTCTTCTTGCTCTAGATCGTATGTGTCACGACCCAATTCGAGAGACATGACCGGCGCCCGACCGGGTAGCCCCAGTCAAGCGGACCTGGGTGCCTTTCCTAGCCCGCACGTTACCCCTATGTTGTTTATTATTTATAAGCCAAAGATCTCACCAATTATATCTAAATTCACATTTTCCAAACATATCCACAAGATTAATTTACTAACAAGTTTATAATTTACAACGCCACATAATATATACATAAGGCTGAAATCCCACAGTTTATATGTCTACGGAGCCTCTAGGATACAAAGGATGATACAATACTTGCAGGTAACAAGGCTCCGGCTATACCTTACACAAAATCAAAATAAAGTCTAACAAAAGTGGCATGAACCACGTAGGGCCCCGAGAAAGAAAGGGGCTCACCAAAACGGGCAGTGGAAGACGAAAGATGCTACTGCCGAAGTGTTGAAGTACCTGCTACTGATCCACCTACAATCATAACATGAATGTAGCGTCCCCGGCAAAAAGGACGTCAGTACACTGGAATTGTACTGGTATGTATGTACAAGCTTTGTCCCAAGTAAACTCAAGCCATTAAAAAGTACATCACGATGATAAGACAATAAATGATTACACCAAGAAATAAAAAAGCCAGCCAACCATGTTCCCACATTTACTTCGTTTCAAGTAGTTCTCAACTTAAGCACAATTAAAAATCAACAAGGAAGGCAACAACCAAACAAACACGGAAAAAGCACAATCAAGTCAAACAAAGAGGCAATCAGTGCCCCACAGGCTGCAAACTCTCCTCTGTCTCCTTTCACAATTTCACATAAATGATTTTATATCAATTTCAATGGCGATTTCGATCGTTTTCCATCTTTATTACCTCGGCCACCCTTGTCACCCCAACCCACACCTTATTACTTCGTGTTGCAGTGCGCAACCCGATCCCACCGTACAGTTTCAATCAAAACAATCACAAACAGCAAACAAGGCACTACACAAAATCACAACAAATGCAAATAAGCAATTTACAAATTGGTTCATACTTTCAAATACTTTTCAATCCAGTATCACAACCAAGTTATAATGTTTCCATATTCGAGAGTACCCATACCATTATCTTCAACAATTTATCACAAATCAAGTAATTCATTTCTTCCCACAAGAAACCATGTATGTCATTACAATAATTGTTCTCAATTCATTACCAATTTCAATTCCCCTTGTGAGCACGTGATTTTTGCACCGAGCAAACAATTTCAAAATTAAAATAAATATATTTTTTGAGTGCAATTACATGCCTTGTTTGAAATTGAATGCATTTTATGTGTTTGAATAATTAGGAATTAGGAAAAATCAAAAATGGGCTAGGTAATTAGTTTGTTAGTTTAATTAGTTAGATTTTAAGTAAAACTAGCAAAAATAGTTTAAGTAGGGGAAAATAAGGAAAAATAGCAGAAAAATTGCAAAAAAAAAAAAAATACTAGATAATTAGAGTAAGTAGGAAATTAGGATTTATAATTTTCCATAAAAGAAAAAGAAAAAAAAAAGTATAAAAGAAAATACATAAAAATCATTAAAACCATAAAAAATACAAAAAATATATATAGGCTTAATATGACTGGGCCAGTTGAAACCTATTTGTTTGGCCCAGTATATTGGCCCAAGAGATGGCCCGTCTGACCCATGTAACAATCAATCCAGGCCGTTCGTGAGAGGTGATCCAACGGCTCAGATAATTGGGCGAATTAATAATTAATAAATTATGAGAGATTTGATCTGAGCCGTCTGTGTGATTTGATCCAAGGGTTGAAGGTCGTGGTCTGATTACAAATGATACGGCGTCGTTTTAGTAACGCCCCTGTGAGCCGTTGATCTTCATCTAACGAACGGCTCAGATCACCTCGTATGACCAGCCTATAAAAGGCTTTGGTCTGAATTTCTCGCCCATTTTCTTTCTAACCCTAGAGCTTTTCTCTCATATTCTTCATCGTCTTCATCCAGAAGACCTTGAACGGCCATGGCGGCCACCACTCCCTTCGGTGGTCGCCGGCCACTCCTTATCCCCCTTCTTCTCCTATTCTCTTCTTCTCCTTCTTCTTTGTCTCATCACACACTCATAACCCAGAAAACCCCCTTTCTTTAGAACTCCGGTCACCAAACCTGCCTTCTGAGTTTTAATTGATTGATGAACATTGCTTGGTTTCATATGACTATGTGTGCATTTGAATGTCAAAATGACTGAGTTTGCATTAGGTTTATTGTTAGTATGAATACTGTTAAATGCCTTTCATACTTTAAGAGGATTGGTTATAGCTGTAGTGCTAGGTTTCATAAATGGCTAGTTTCTAAATAGGTTAAAACTGAAAATCACAAAAAATAGGCTGATAGTTAATTAATTGGCCTAAGAATGGTCAACCTTGCAAAGGGTTGACCTATTCTATAAGGCCCTAACACACAGCCCACTTTAAAAGTGGTTGGTTGTGCAAAATGGCTATGTCTGCAAATGCAGACTAGCCCAGGCTCTTTTCAGAGCCCTGAACAGCAAAGTAGCCAAACCTGTAAAAGGTTTTGGGCCCAGCTGTTCAGCAATTGGCTTTAATAGCCAAAGCTAAGTCTCAACTTGAGACCGGCTAGATTTTAAAGAGTTACTTTTAATAATAAAGCAGGCTATGCCTGCAATTAGCTTAAATTTGAAATATCTTAGTCTTAATTAACTGAAATAGATCCAGAAGTGGCTAAAATTGAAATAGTACCTTAAAATAAATCTGGCCAGCCCTTAAATACCAATGCAAGGGCTGGCTGTTAGTTAAATAGGTTCAAAGGTGTAAGGCCCCGTAAAAATTTTGTGCATAAAACCTAGTAGCTGTGGTGACATGGTCCGAATAATGTGTTAGGAATGCGTAGAATTCTTCGCGGCGAGCTTGCTCGCCGCGGTTCGGACCCTTGGTAGTGATTTAAGTTTCAAAAATGTAGAGAATTAATTTTTCCGAAAAGTGTCCAATATGCGGTCAAGAATGCGATCGCAAACCTGACATGCGGACCGCATTCTTGCCGCAAAACGTTCCAGAGAGTTTCCCAAAATCGTGTCAAAAGTGCGGTCGATATGCGATCGCATGTCAAATCTGCGGTGCACTTTGCGACGCAGATCAAACATGCGGACCGCATTTTGGCCGCATTCCTTAACAGAACCTGTGTAAAATTTGGGGCAATTCTGCGGTCACTATGCGGATCGCATGTTGATTCTGCGGTCGCATAGTGCACCGCATAATTGACCCCGGCCCCGATTTTTGTAACATTTTGACCCGATCTCTTCTTTAATATAACACACTTCTTCTTCATTTTATCATATCATCTTACCAAAATTAGAGAGAGAAGAGAGGGTTTTTAGAGAGAGAAATCTTTCATCTTCAAAGATTGTTCCAACCATCTTAATTCCAAGGGATCTTAGGGCAAGGATTCAACTTCCCCAATCTTTTCAAGGTAAAAACCCTAACTATTTTCTTTGATTTTCAGTTTTAATTGGGTAAAGAGAGGTTTGCATATAATAGCTTTTAAAAATAGAATTTTTACACTCATGCATGATTATTGAACTTGATTTTTAGTAAAAGAAGTGAGTAGAAGTAAGAGTCTTCAAGAACAAGGTTGGCAAGAGTAAGATAGCGTGGGTAAGCATAAAGTAGGAAGTTAACGGAAGAAAACTCATCACCGGTATGTATGGCTAATTTTGATTCTTGTAAAATCGCCCAAATGTGTGCGAATTGTTTTGGCATGTGTCAAATTGAGAAATTTTACGTAATTCTTTGATTTCCTTGTTGAGCATTTGATTGATGTTGAACTACGTGTGGTGTGGTATGAAATATGAATTGAAAGATAAAAAGGTAATCGAGATTGGTAAAGAATTGGGAACAACCATTGTGATGGCATATTTGGCTTATTGTGGAAGGAATTTGAAACACCTTAATTGTGGTAGATTGTTGAACATGATTATGTGGGCATTTTCTATTTTGGAATACTTGTAACTTGGTTTTGATATTGGCTGGAGAAGAAATTGAGAACATGAACCGATGTGTAAGTTGCTTATTTGAACTTGTTGAAATTGTGTGTAGTACCTTATCTGCTGTTTGAAATTGTTGTGTTTTCAACTGTAAGGCGGGGTCGTGTTGCGCACCGCAACGTGGGGAAATAAGGTGTGGGTTGGGGTGATAAGGGTGGCCGAGGTAATAAGGGTGGTCAGGGGCAATAAGGATGGAAAGCGATCGAAATCGCTATTGAAAAATTGATACAAAAATCAATAATGTGAAATTGTGAAAGGAGACAGCAGGAGAGTTTGCAACCTGTGGGGCACTGATTGCCCCTTTGTTTGACTACTTGTGCTTTACGTGATTGATTGGTTATTGTTAAATTGGTTGATCGTAGAAAGTGCTTTGTGTGAGAATTATTTGAAATGAGGAAAATGTGGAAACATGGTTGGTCTGGCTTAATTAATTGTTGATGTAATTTAATGGCTTGAGTTTACTTGGGACAAAGTTTGTCCATACATACCAATACAATTCAAGTGTACTGACGTCCCTTTTGCCGGGGGCGCTACATTCGTGTCATGATTGTAGGTGGATCAGTAGCAGGCACTTCAGCTCATCGGCAGTAGTATCCTTCTCCTTCCACTGCCCGTTTTGGTGAGTCCCTTTCTTCCTCGGGGCCTTGTGTGGTTCATGCCACTCGGTTTAGATTTCATTTTGGTTTTGTAAGGTATAGCCGGAGCCTTGTTACCGGCAAGTATTGTATTTCCGTTTTTGTATCCTAGAGGCTCCATAGACATGTAAACCTGTGGGATTGTGGCCTATGTATATGTATGGGGCGTTGTAAATATAAATTATGAACTTGTTAGTGAATCAATCACATGGTTATGTTTATGCATTATGAAATCGGTCATTATTGGTAAAATATTTGGTTAATGAGAAACAATCAACACAGGGTTAACGCGTGGGAATGAAAGGCACCCAGGTCCGCTTGACTGGGGCAACCCGGTCAGGCGCCGGTCATGTCCCTCGATTTGGGGCGTGACAAACTTGGTATCAGAGCCTATGGTTTTTAAAGTGTCCTAGGATGTCTCGGAGCCGTGTCTAGTAGTGCCCTTCTTATAGGTGTGTTGTCGACCACATCATATAAGTAGGGGGCTACACGGGCATTTAGGAATTTACCTACTTCTTTGTTAATCTATATCGTGCGGTAAAGTGCAATGTGGAGATATCCGTGTCTAATTCGTGCCTTGTTCCCAAATTTTCAGAATATGGCACCTAAGAAGAAGGCTAGACTCGGCCTTAGGGCCAATGCCGGCCCAAGTGCAGCTGTTAATCATGTACCCGATGCCGTGGGAGAGAATGACCCACCAGTCCCGAATTTGCCTGGCCCATCTGTTCAAAACCCAAGTGTCCCTATTCCAGCCGCGGCAAAGGATGCCACCATTCCTCCTGCCGGTGTTCCTGACTCAGATACAGTTCCCGCTTCGGGCTCCGGTATCTCTAATGAAGAACTTAGGGGAGCCATTCATATGTTAACACAGTTAGTGGCCGCCCAGGCCCAGAGATCCCATGATGCCCCTGCATCCTCCAGCGGACAGGGAGATTCCTTTGGCTCCAGAGTCCATCAATTCTTGCGGTTGGCCCCTCCAGAATTTTCAGGTACCGATCCAGAGGCTGACCCACAGGAATTCCTTGATGAGATATACAAGACCCTCGAGTGATGAAGGCTACAGATATAGAGGGGGTAGAGTTGGCCTCTTACAGGCCGAAGGGAGCGGCACGTTCATGGTTCGAAATGTGGGAGGATTCCCGTGAGGAAGGGAGCCCTCCGGCCAGATGGGATGAGTTCGTGGATGCATTTATGGACCACTTCTTACCTGTCGAAGCTGGAGCATCATATGGAGTTCGTAAGGTTGTCCAAGTACGCTCCTCATTTAGTGTCAACTATGACATGGAGTTCGTAAGGTTGTCCAAGTACGCTCCTCATTTAGTGTCGACCATGGATGCCCGGGTTCGACGGTTTGTTCGGGGCCTTAGCCCTTTGGTGGTGAATGAGGCCGCCACAGCAGCTTTGCACTCAGACATGAACTATGGGAGGATTGTGGGGTTTGCTCAGGCCACAGAGGCCAGGAAATTGAAGATTCGTGCAGAAAGAGAAAGTAGCAGCAGGGCTCGGTCAATGGGTCATTCAGGGAGATCACTTCCAGGGAGAGGGTCATCAGGGCCATCCCAGTCATATGCTCAGTCCTCCGCAAGTGCACCGCCATCTATGCACAGCCATCAGTAGGGCAGTTACTCGAGACCCGGTTCAGACAGCAGGAGGTCTCGTCAGTCTGGTCGTCCTGGGGTGAGGTCCCAGCAGCAAGAGAGACCTACATGCCCCAAGTGTGGGAGATTTCATACAGAGACTTGCTACCTTGACATCCCGATATGCTTCGGGTGCGAGGTGAGAGGTCATATTCAGCGGGACTGCCGTGCACCCCGTCAGGGTATAGGTAGGGGATCTGTTCAATCATCCGGTTCTTTAGCTGGTACATCATCAGCGCGTACTCCAGCATCAGCAGGGCATGGTGCAGCTAGGGGTGGAGCTCATGCTAGGGGTGGACCTAGCCGATTCTATGCATTGAGTGGCCGCTAGAATGCCGAGGCTTCTCCAGATATTGTTACAGGTATCCTGTCTGTTCAAACTATTGATTGCTATGCCCTTATTGATCCGGGGTTCTCCTTGTCTTATGTTACTCCATTCATTGCTTCAAGTTTTGGGATAGAACTCGAACAGCTTCATGAGTCGTTCTCTGTGTCGACTCCTATTGGTGATTCTATTACAGCCTCACGAGTCTATAGAAATTGTGTTGTTACAGTGGGTTGTCGTGATACCACAGCTGATCTTATTGAGCTTGGGATGGTAGATTTTGATGTAATTATGGGGATGGATTGGCTCTATTCGTGCTTTGCCAAGCTTGACTGTCGGACGAGAGTTGTGAGGCTCGAGTTCCCTAACGAGCCAGTCATTGAATGGAGAGGAAATGGTGTGGTGCCAAGGGGTAGGTTTATTTCCTACCTTAAGGCTTTGAAGATGATTAAGAAGGGGTATATCTATCACCTGGTTCGGGTAACGGACACCACCTCAGAGGTGCCTACCCTCGAGTCCGTGCCAATTGTGAATGAATTTCCTGAAGTGTTTCCAGATGAGCTTCCGAGCATCCCGCCGGATAGGGAGATTGATTTCGGAATTGATGTATTGCCAGATACTCAGCCAATATCCATTCCACCTTACAGAATGGCGCCAGCAGAGTTAAGGGAGTTAAAGGAGAAGTTGAGGGATTTATTAGAGAAAGGGTTCATACGACCGAGTGTGTCGCCATGGGGTGCTCCGGTTCTCTTTGTCAGAAAGAAGGATGGGTCACTTCGAATGTGTATTGATTATCGGCAGCTCAACAAAGTCACCATCAAGAATAAATATCCTTTGCCTCGAGTGGATGATCCGTTTGACCAATTGCAGGGAGCGAAGTTCTTCTCAAAGATTGATTTACGGTCTGGGTACCACCAGTTGAAAATCAGGGAGCAGGATATTCCTAAAACCGCCTTCAGAACTCTTTATGGTCACTTTGAGTTTTTGGTTATGTCTTTTGGGCTAACCAACGCCCCAGCAGCTTTCATGGACCTTATGAATCGGGTTTTCAAGCCATTCCTAGATTCCTTTGTGATTGTATTCATTGACGATATTCTCATCTACTCTCGGAGAAGGGAAGATCATGCCGTTCACCTCAGAGCAGCATTGCAGACCCTTCTTCAACATCAATTGTATGCCAAGTTCTCAAAATGTGAGTTTTGGTTGGAGTCCGTAGCTTTTCTAGGGCATGTTATTTCCAGTGAGGGAATTATGGTGGATCCTCGGAAGATTGCGGCAGTGAAAGATTGGCCTAGACCCACGACCCCGACAGAGATTCGCAGCTTTTTGGGTCTGGCAGGGTACTATCGGAGGTTTGTAGAGGGATTCTCAACCCTCGCTTCCCCATTGACAAAACTGACGCAGAAGGCAGTTAAGTTCCAGTGGTCCGAAGCATGTGAGAAACGTTTCCAGGAATTGAAGTCAAGATTGACCTCGGCACCAGTATTGGCCTTGCTAGAAGGCACAGAGGGATTTGCGGTTTATTGTGATGCCTCCAGGGTTGGTTTGGGATGTGTATTGATGCAGCACGGGAAAGTCATATCTTACGCTTCCAGGCAACTCAAGAATCATGAGAAGAATTATCCGACGCATGATTTGGAACTTGCAGCTGTTGTGTTTGCCTTGAAAATATGGCGACACTATCTTTATGGAGTTCATGCAGATGTGTTTTCAGACCACAAGAGCCTCCAGTATTTGTTCAAGCAGAAGGAGCTAAATCTGAGACAGCGGCGGTGGTTAGAATTGCTCAAGGACTATGATATGAACATATTGTACCATCCGGGAAAGGCAAATGTGGTAGCCGACGCTCTTAGTCGAAAATCCATGGGTAGTTTGGCTCATTTGGGTGTGGATCGGAGACCCCTGGCTCGAGAGGTCTACCAATTAGCCAGCTTGGGGGTTCGTATTTCGGCGTCAGACGAGGGGGATATCTTGGTGCATAATGGAGCAGAATCATCATTGGTCGCGGAAATCAAGGAAAAACAGTTCATGGATCCAGCATTGGTTCGGGTGAAGGAAGCAGTCATGAATGACAAGACCTCAGCATTTGTACTCAGCAGCGAAGATGGTGTATTGCGGTGTCAAGATAAGCTATGTGTTCTGGATGTGGACGAGCTTCGGGAAAGAGTGATGGCAGAGGCTCATACTTCCAGGTATTCCGTGCACCCTGGTTCAACGAAAATGTATCACGATCTCAAGGAGATTTATTGGTGGAACGGTATGAAAAGGGATGTGGCAGGCTTTGTAGCTAAATGTCCGAACTGTCAACAAGTGAAGGCCGAGCATCAACGGCCCGGTGGATTAACTCAGCTTATAGAAATACCAAGGTGGAAATGGGAGATGATCAATATGGATTTCGTGGTGGGGTTACCTCGCACTCAGCGTAAGTTCGATTCAGTATGGGTGATAGTAGATCGACTCACCAAATCAGCTCACTTCCTGCCTGTCAAGTCCACTGATACCGCGGAGCAATATGCAAGATTGTACATCAAGGAGATAGTAAGGCTTCATGGCACTCCACTTTCTATTATCTCGGATCGCGGAGCTCAGTTCACAACTAACTTTTGGAAGAAGTTTCAGCAAGGTTTGGGAACTCAGGTGAATCTCAGCACAGCTTTCCATCCGCAGACCGATGGACAGGCCGAGCGGACCATTCAGACGCTTGAAGATATGTTGCGGGCTTGTGTCTTAGATTTTAAAGGTAATTGGGATGAACACTTGCCACCGATAGAATTTGCTTACAATAACAGCTATCATGCTAGCATTCAGATGGCCCCATTTGAGGCATTGTACGGGAGAAGATGTAGATCGCCAATCGGGTGGTTTGAGGTAGGTGAAGCGGAATTGCTAGGGCCGGATATGGTGTACGAAGCTATGGAAAAGGTCAAGGTTATTCAGGAGAGAATGAAAACAGCACAGAGTCGTCAAAAGTCCTATGCAGATGTTCGTCGAAGGGATTTGGAGTTTCAAGTCGATGATTGGGTGTTCTTGAGGGTATCTTCTATGAAGGGAGTCATGCGATTCGGAAAGAAAGGGAAATTGAGTCCTAGGTATGTCGGGCCATATCGGATCGTTCAAAGGATTGGTCAAGTTGCTTATAGGCTAGAGTTGCCTCCTGAGATGTCATCGGTGCATCCGGTATTCCATGTGTCCATGTTGAAGAAAGTGATTGGAGATCCATCCACCATCATGCCAGTCGAAGCTATAGAGGTTAATGAAGATTTGTCATATGAAGAAGTTCCGGTTGCCATTCTTGATAGGCAAGTCCGTAAGTTGAGAAATAAGGAAGTTGCCTCTGTTAAAGTATTGTGGCGAAGTCAACAAGTTGAGGAGGCCACATGGGAAGCAGAAAAAGAGATGAAGGAAAAGTACCCCCATTTGTTCGATCAAGCCTAGAAGAAATTAGGTGACCCTCCTACTCCTAGTAACTGTCATCTTGCCTATGTTGTTTCCCTCTTAGTATTAATAAAGTCTCCTTCATTTTGTAATGAGTTAAATGTGTTGTTACCTTGGGTCACTTGAACCTTTCTTGATAAATGAAATCCTTATAAATATTTGGGTGTTAAGTAAACAACTAATAGTAAGTTTAGATTGGTAATGGTTTGTTAAGTGTACATGGTGTGCTAAAATGGTTAAATAAGGTGAGAATTCATTGAAGTGACTAGTTTATGTGCAATTGTAACAATGTGATAGAATATGTGCATTCGTTGAGGTAAGAAAGTGTATACCAGTTGTGAAAGGTGTTGTATTTGTGTATTGTTGTTTGGTAATGTGTTTCGGGGGCCCTCTGACAGGTGGATATGTCCATAATACAAAGGAAACTCTCGTGAAATTTTTCTAAAATATAAGAGTTAGTCAAAATTTTGATGATTGCATATCATGTCTTTCAAAACCAACTCATTTATTTCAAAATCCTCATTCGAGGACGAATGATCTTAAGGGGGGGAGGATGTAAGGCCCCGTAAAAATTTTGTGCATAAAACCTAGTAGCTGTGGTGTCATGGTCCGAATAATGTGTTAGGAATGCGTAGAATTCTTCGCGGCGAGCTTGCTCGCCGCGGTTCGAACCCTTGGTAGTGATTTAAGTTTCAAAAATGTAGAGAATTAATTTTTCCGAAAAGTGTCCAATATGCGGTCAAGAATGCGATCGCAAACCTGACATGCGGACCGCATTCTTGCCGCAAAACGTTCCAGAGAGTTTCCCAAAATCGTGTCAAAAGTGCGGTCGATATGCGATCGCATGTCAAATCTGCGGTGCACTTTGCGACCGCAGAATCAAGCATGCGGACCGCATTCTGGCCGCATTCCTTAACAGAACCTGTGTAAAATTTGGGGCAATTCTGCGGTCACTATGCGGATCGCATGTTGATTCTGCGGTCGCATAGTGCACCGCATAACTGACCCCGGCCCAGATTTTTGTAACATTTTGACCCGATCTCTTCTTTAATATAACACACTTCTTCTTCATTTTATCATATCATCTTACCAAAATTAGAGAGAGAAGAGAGGTTTTTAGAGAGAGAAATCTTTCATCTTCAAAGATTGTTCCAACCATCTTAATTCCAAGGGATCTTAGGGCAAGGATTCCACTTCCCCAATCTTTTCAAGGTAAAAACCCTAACTATTTTCTTTGATTTTCACTTTTAATTGGGTAAAGAGAGGTTTGCATATAATAGCTTTTAAAAATAGAATTTTTACACTCATGCATGATTATTGAACTTGATTTTTAGTAAAAAGAAGTGAGTAGAAGTAAGAGTCTTCAAGAACAAGGTTGGCAAGAGTAAGATAGCGTGGGTAAGCATAAAGTAGGAAGTTAACGGAAGAAAACTCATCACCAGGTATGTATGGCTAATTTTGATTCTTGTAAAATCGCCCAAATGTGTGCGAATTGTTTTGGCATGTGTCAAATTGAGAAATTTTACGTAATTCTTTGATTTCCTTGTTGAGCATTTAATTGATGTTGAACTACGTGTGGTGTGGTATGAAATATGAATTGAAAGATAAAAAGGTAATCGAGATTGGTAAAGAATTGGGAACAACCATTGTGATGGCATATTTGGCTTATTGTAGAAGGAATTTGAAACACCTTAATTGTGGTAGATTGTTGAACATGATTATGTGGGCATTTTCGATTTTGAAATACTTGTAACTTGGTTTTGATATTGGCTTGAGAAGAAATTGAGAACATGAACCGATGTGTAAGTTGCTTATTTGAACTTGTTGAAATTGTGTGTAGTACATTATCTGCTTGTTTGAAATTGTTGTGTTTTCAACTGTAAGGCGGGGTCGTGTTGCGCGCCGCAACGTGGGGAAATAAGGTGTGGGTTGGGGTGATAAGGGTGGCCGAGGTAATAAGGGTGGTCGGGGGCAATAAGGATGGAAAGCGATCGAAATCGCTATTGAAAATTGATACAAAAATCAATAATGTGAAATTGTGAAAGGAGACAGCAGGAGAGTTTGCAACCTGTGGGGCACCGATTGCCCCTTTGTTTGACTACTTGTGCTTTACGTGATTGATTGGTTATTGTTAAATTGGTTGATCGTAGAAAGTGCTTTGTGTGAGAATTATTTGAAATGAGGAAAATGTGGAAACATGGTTGGCTGGCTTAATTAATTGTTGATGTAATTTAATGGCTTGAGTTTACTTGGGACAAAGTTTGTCCATACATACCGGTACAATTCAAGTGTACTGACGTCCCTTTTGCCGGGGGCGCTACATTCGTGTCATGATTGTAGGTGGATCAGTAGCAGGCACTTCAGCTCATCGGCAGTAGTATCCTTCTCCTTCCACTGCCCGTTTTGGTGAGTCCCTTTCTTCCTCGGGGCCTTGTGTGGTTCATGCCACTCGGTTTAGATTTCATTTTGGTTTTGTAAGGTATAGCCGGAGCCTTGTTACCGGCAAGTATTGTATTTCCCTTTTTGTATCCTAGAGGCTCCATAGACATGTAAGCTGTGGGATTGTGGCCTATGTATATGTATGGGGCGTTGTAAATATAAATTATGAACTTGTTAGTGAATCAATCACATGGTTATGTTTATGCATTATGAAATCAGTCATTATTGGTAAGATATTTGGTTAATGAGAAACAATCAACACAGGGGTTAACGCGTGGGAATGAAAGGCACCCAGGTCCACTTGACTGGGGCAACCCGGTCAGGCGCCGGTCATGTCCCTCGATTTGGGGCGTGACAAAAGGATGCTGAAATTTAACCTAGGTAAGCTAGTAAATAACCAGTGCCCTTAGGGGCACAATTGGGAATTAAAAAGGTGAAATAGTAAATAGTTAGAACCTAAGAGGGTAAGGGAGTCCTTTGTACCTCTGATTTCTGCAATTTTGCAGAGATTTAAGGGTATAACGGTCTCCCTAAAAAGGAAAATCTGTAAAAATCTCAAACCCCTAAGGTCACATTGGTAAAAGCCCCTAAAAAGGAATCTTTAGAACCTTCCAGCACATGCTGGAAGGATTTTTGCTAACAGAAACTGGGGCTAAAGTGTAGATTTCATAGTTTTAGGAGGGGGAGAAGTGGGATTAATCCCATACTTTCTCCCCAAGTCATCAGCCCTTTACCACAACTATATATACCTCTAAGAAGGGCTGAAAAGGGGGTTCCAACTGAAGCAATTCTGAAATATATCTAGGCTGATTAAATACAGAGTTTTGAGAGGGAAATAGCAATAGAATAATAGTGTTCTTCTGATATTTTGGAGCGAGTACTTGGTTTAGCTTCTTCTGGTTCTGGGTTTTTGCTTTAATCGTCTGAAATTCTATTTGCTGTTGCTGTGTTGCTGTGTTGGTCTAGCATTTATCTCACTGTTGCATTTGCTGCTTGAGTCTCTGCTGTGCTTATCTGCTTTACCTCCCCCCTAGACTCATTGGCCTTCTTCTCTTTGATCCAGGTATACTCTTGTCCAGAAATCAAGCTGTAAAGATTGGGTTGAATGAAATGAAGACTTGAATTATTTTGTTATCTGTTTGTAATTTTATTTTTAATTTGTAGTATACTGCAGTAGATAGCAAGGAAAAACAGAAACAAAGAATGATGTAATAGCTTAGAATAAGTAGTATAATAGTAGTATAGTAGTAGTAATAGCATATCACTTAGTATTAATTAGGTAAAAACATTAAAACATAAGATAGTTAATAATGGTTTCAAAACTGGTAATCACTCACTAACAGTAGATTCGTAAATCATAATTATGTATTAGGAGTCATTCAAATGTAGATGAGCTTTAAAAATTGGAAACATTAGATCAAACAGTGAGTCATTCACGATCGGGTTAAGTACACTGTATCGAACTAAAGTCATGGTAAAATCAGTAGTATAAGCGTGTTCAAGTCGTCGAATCACTTAGACGTAGATGCTTGGGATTATTGCAACTGAGTAATTGGGTTGTTTAAATTCTGCTCGAATAGTTTAATTAATTTTAAGGGCCTGAGCCCAAATGTGAGTAATCAAAGGGGAAGCAATCGTATGAAGTAACATTAAGATGAAAATTGGTCTTTTAAGGGTATCAAATAAGTCTGTGCTCATATCTGTATTAGTGATTGATCATTTGTAAATTAGTATGTAGAAACAAACAAATTCAAAAGGAGACTAATGATTAGAGAGTATAATAGCTCATCAACTGGATAATGTGGTACCAAAATAGAAGTGATTAGTAAAATCCAGTGATAAAATCTAATGCAAATTTCACTAGTCACTTAGTGTGATAATGTGGTAATTTTATTAGCAAGTAATTAGATTTTGGATCATGCATTACATGTGTTAAACTGTTTGTTATTGATTTCCTAGTTAAAAAATCTCCATGTTAGTATAGGATAGTTTTTAAAAAACAGAGATAAAATCAGTCATTTAGTTTAGTTCTCTGATTAATTAGTTAAAGTTGATATTGATTTGTACATCAATTTTCTTTTCTGTTGAATAAAAAGTGATTTGATTTATTAATGTTGTTTTATTATGAGTTCTTCATTGGTTTTACTTATTTTCATTGTTATAATTATCAACTGATTTGGGCCTAATGCAACGAGGGCCTGAACAATTGGCGCAGAACCAGTAGGCAAAAGTTTGAGACAGCCTGGGCCTTAAGGGTCTGGGCAGGTCTGGTATCGGTTTGAGTAGATGAAGAGAAGACCGGGCCCAATAAATAACAGATTTCGACGGGCCTGGAATATTCTATGTTCCAAAATTGATTAAGGCAAAAACAATATGTAGCAAATGTAGTTGAACAAAATAGGATCGGACTTTAAAATTAAATTGGGACGAGCCTCGCCCGAATAACAAGCGGGGCCCCCATTTAGTAATAAGATGATATAGTAAAATCGGAGAGGCTAATAGCGAATTCCATAGCCTCTCCCAAAGTTAAAAGCCGATATAGACTATCTTTAGGCACGTTTGTAATATACCTTCCTATGGACGAGTGCGCACCTGGTGCGACTCAAATCCAAATCTCGGTAAAGCTGAAATACACCAAAAGTCATAGGCGTACTGGTTGCGGTATGACTCGAGGTGTGTTTTCGCGATATCGCAAATTCCTAAAAAATAATATTTATGTAAAAAGCACATTATGTTGTTAAAACCTATAATTGAGTCAAACAAAAGTCAAGAACGACAGTGGAGCGACCGTGCTAAAACCACGGAATCCGGGAATGCCTAACACCTTCTCCCGGGTTAACAAAGTTCCTTATCCGGATCTTTGCTTCGCAGACATTTATAAGAGTCAAAATTCCTCGGATTCGGGATTAACCGGTGACTTGGGACACCATTATCATTCCCAAGTGGCGACTCTGATTAATCTCTAATAAAATCCCGAACCGATTGTCCTTTAATTGGAAAAACTCCTTCCCTTACGTTATTTTATCCGTTTCGGGTATTTGAGCGTCGAGGTATACCCTACGAGCGTATTTATATGCTTTAAGTATTGGGGTAGTAAAAAGGGAGGTGTGACAACTGTCTTGCTGGGGATCCAACCCTGAACTCCGGTTTCGGGGTTTAAGAACTCGAGCTCCTTAGAACTGCCGTTCGCGTTTTTATTTGACTTCATTATGTGATTTGAACAACATGCTATGTGCTTTATCGCTTTGATATTATGTGAACTGTATATAAAACTGTGCCGAAAACCCTTCTCTCTTCTCCCCCGGGGATGTGCTTACTGGTTGAGACTCCCCTTTCCGTTAAAGTCACCTTAAATTAAGAAAACAGAGGCCGGATAAGTTACAAAGCCTATTGACTCCGCGGGTCACCGGTACGTAGCCCCCTCCTCGATTCGAGTTGTCCGCTCGGGTACACGGTCTAGCAATCCATGAAACCGTAAGGTTTTGAACATAGGTCTAGGACGATTATTTGCATCATATTTGACTTAGGGGACTCAACACAGGGGTTGGGTCCGTCTAGGACAGGTGACCTGGTATTGAAAAGACCGAGCATGTTATGTGTTGCATTTTATTATCCTTGATCGTTATGCGGACCGGTGGAAATCCCGAGGATAGAAAATTGTTGAAAAAGAGAGAGAGGAAAATAAGATTTGTAAGAAATAGGTATCCGGAAAATTTGAAAATTGGAAAAAGAAAAGGTGGAGCATTTTTGAAATAATTGGTCAAATAATCTGACCGAACTACGCAGGTTTGATTCTCACCATTAGGTGGGATACGTAGGCAACCCTTAAATGGGTCCAACCACACTTTTAGAAAAAAGATCAAAAAGATTGTTCTTTTCAAATAATCGAGGTGATTGCTATTTTTGGAAATGGCCGAATGTTCCGAAAGGACGCCGCAAGGCTGTTTTGGCAAAAATGGCCACTTCGAAAGTCATTTTCTTTTCTTCAAAAATTGAAAACTTGCATTGAAAAAGATTTTCCTTCTTTCTAAATAAAGTCACTTTAATAAATGTGCAGGACGAGCACGATGATGAATGAACATTTTTCCCTAAATAAAATCCCTTTGGAACTGAAATTATGGTGGCAGGACATGGGATCCGATGGTCAAGACTGGGTCAAAAAGTACTTAAAAGGTCTTACGGGGTTATTAGACATGGTTCCCCGAGGTGATGTGGTTAGAGCGTTGGTCACGTTTTGGGATCCGGCACACAACGTATTTCATTTCCCAGATTTTGAACTTACCCCAACTTTGGAGGAGATTGCCTTCTACATCGGGAAGACTGAGGTCCCGCTAAAAGGAAAATACCCGGTATCTCTGAGGACAGTGACAGTACATCGTTTCCTCGACTCTCTAAAAATTGCCCGGAATGTTCACAATGAAGATCTGGCCAACGAGTTTTGTTCTTTAAGCTTTATTTACAGTAGGTTTGGACACGTTGGGGGTTTCAACGACCTCACCAACAAGCTGTGCTGTAAGTCCAACCGAGCGAAATGGGAGGAACACCGAAGGTTTGCATTTTTGGTGGCATTTCTCGGAGTTGTTGTATTCCCGAGGAAAGATGGACATATCAATATAAAAGTTGCCGGAGTAGCTACCACACTGATAGTACAAGATAACTGTACTTTAGCCCCAATGATTGTGGCGGACATCTACCGTGCTCTAACTGCGTGCAAAGCGGGGGCTAGCTTCTTCGAAGGGTGTAACTTGATCTTGCAAATCTGGCTAATCGAGCATCTATGCCACCATCCTTCATTCTCGAGCTATGGTTCGGCCGAACGGACATGTTTGGAAGAATTCAATACGAGGACAAAAGAAGTAAAGTTGCCGGAGGGAGTCCAAGGTTGGATTGTGTATCTTCGATCACTAACTGACGGTCAAATCGATTGGACGTATGACTGGTTACCTCTTGACGAGGTGATATACATGCCAACGGAGGGATCGCCGTTTTTGATCATGGGTTTGAAGAGTATACAACCTTATGCCCCATACAGAGCCCTGCGACAGTTGGGTCGGTGTCAGATTATTCCGAGAGATGGGGATCTCAGTGTGCAAGCTGTGGAGATTGGTCCGGACGGGCAATTCCCGGAAGCAAAAATCCGGCAAATCTGGAATGAGTGCCAAAATTTGAAAATTGATACTTGTGTGCCGAATAGAGCAAAGGGGAGATATCACCTGGATACTCCACATGGTACCGACGAGGGGTTGAACACGAACGTCTTTCAAAGAGACCCCACTTGCAAGACCTGATAGAGCAATCCGAGGAGAATCAGAAATGGGTGGCCAAGGAAAAAGAATACAAGGCCAAAATCAGTCTGTTAGAGGATAAATTGAGAAATCTTCATTTTGAGAGTGGCTTACAAGCAGAATCCGATGAAGTGGAAAAGAAACAGCTCAAGAAGGAAAATGATATGTTGAAGGCTCAAATGGCTCAAATGAAAATTGCATCCGAGACCCCAATTCGCTCAGCCCGGGATGAAAAGTTAATTGAGATTCTCCGACGAAACGTAAATGACTATAGCTTCGATTTGGACATAGCTGAAAAAGAGTTAGTCAGAGGGCTCGGAAGCAAATGGACAAAGACGCTGAGGAAAGAGCCAAGTTGGTTCGGCAACTACAAGACAAGCACGATTTTGAAGTAGCTCAGCTTAGAAAGAAAATAATTTCAGCCACGGTCAAGAGTAACAAGATTATCAAAGATCTTGAGGAAGAGAGAGAGCACTGCTACACGACTATGGCTATATTAGAATTGGAGCTGCAACAAGTGCAAAAAGACAACCAACATACCTTGGAGGCTCGCACTCAACAAATAAGCCGGTTATTGCAAGAGAAGGGGGTCATCAGAGAAAAGATCGTTCGCATTGCCCAGTACATCACCCGGAACACCCAGCTTTGTGAAGATATATCTCGAAGGACCTTTGTATCTGCAGTGAAGTTCTTTGTACAACAAGTCATGGCCGACCTAGATAGGCTTCAAAGGGGATTAGCATATAGGCCCGCGGCAAGGCCGAACGATGCCTCGCGGGCACTAGGTGCATTAATGTACTCTTAGGGCATGCATCATCTTTATTTTTCTTTTAAAACATCACTTTGTAATCAATGTTTTGAATTATCAATGAGAAAACAAGTGTTGTTATCAATTCTTTTGCTTTATGTCATTTCTTTTTAAATCCACTAGGCAAATAAATAGGAACGTAATTATGAAAATAACAATGAAAAAGAGATGAAAAGAAAAAGCAAGCAAGAAAGAAAAAGCAAGAAAAGAGAAAAAGCAAGAAAAAAGAAGAAAAAGAAAAGAAAAAGTGAAAAGAAATAGAAAAAGAAGAGAGGAAGAAAGAAAAAGAAAGAAAAGAAAAAGAGCGGAAAAAGAGAAAAGTGAGTGGTCCAAATGAGCAGCGGCCGGGATGATGCATAACGACTCGAGCAAATGTGTTTGTTTTTAAAGTCATTGCATTTTATCCACGCGCTAACAACTAACGGGTGTTGATGCTTGTGAGTCCAGATTCTCTAGGCAACTGGCATTCTGGCTACCCACCCATACAACACTAGATACAAAAAGATGACGAAAGCGGTGTCCCAGGAAATTGAGGCAACTATTGTGGATCCTGCTCACGAAGAAGAGATTGTGGATGTGGCAGGAATGAAGGAGGAAATGTACAAGCTGAGGCAGCAGATGGCCGAGATGTACCAGGCCTGGTCTAGAGGTCAACCACTACCAGCCTACCCTGCCAACCCCGCATATGTCCCTCCAGCCAACCCTAACCCTGAGCCACCAACAATGAACTCATCCTCCACCTACCTCGATTACCCTCACTACTATGCCTCCACCTCTCAGATACCACCACCTCCAGTCAAACAAGCACCACCTCACATACCGCAAGTCGCTCCTGTGTATGTGGCACCTCCACCCGCTGCTATGCACAAATCCTCCAGTGAACCGATGTTTCATATACATGATCCTCACTACTACCCCCCAGAGCTGACCTTCAGACAACATGAGTCTCATGCTCCTTTGATAGAAACAAGTGAAGAAAGAATTGCTAAGAGTGCCAGGTAGGAAGAGATGGCCAGAAAAGTGAAAAGTCTGGAGAATGCTTTCCGCACTATGCAAGGACTAGGAGGGCAGGTGAGTGTAGCTTACAAAGACCTGTGTCTATTCCCCGAGGTGCAGCTCCCCGTGGGATTCAAATTGCCAAAATTTGACATGTATAGCGGACACGGGGATCCAGTAGCTCATCTCAGAGGATACTGTAGCAAGATGAGAGGTGCGGGAGGTAAAGATGAGTTATTGATGGCGTACTTCAGTCAGAGTCTGAGTGGTTTAGCTTTAGAGTGGTACACTCGACAAGACCATACAAGGTGGTTCGTCTGGGATGACCTAGCACAAGCCTTTGCAAGTCACTTTCAGTACAACTTAGAGATCATACCTGATAGGTTGTCCCTTACAAAAATGGAGAAGAAGCCGGGGGAAAGCTTTAGAGAATTCGGTTTCAGATGGAGGGAGCAGGCCGCAAGAGTAGATCCACCCATGAAAGAAGGGGAGATGGTGGATTGTTTTCTACAGGCTCTGGAGCCTACATACTACGGTCATCTAGTGTCTGCGATTGGAAAGAGTTTCAATGAAGTCGTGAAAATGGGAAGCTTTGTGGAGGAAGGTTTGAAGACAAATAAAATCATGAGTTTTTCGGCCATCAAGGCCACCAATCAAGCTATACAAACTGGAAATGGGGGAGTAATGGGAAAGAAGAAGAAGGAAGAGGTGGCAACTGTAGAGAGCAGGCCATGGAGTCGTAACCCGCATTATAACCCACCGAGACCCTACCACCAGCACCCACCAAACCCATCAACTCCATATAATCCACCACCACCATCTTACCTGCCAAACCCATACAACACATCAAGCCCATATAACCCACCACCACCACCATACCCACCAACAGTCCCACATTACCACCACCCGCAAGCCCAAGCCTACCCACCACCACCACCCCATGTGTGGAGAGCTCAGGCTCCACACAATGTTTACCATACCCAGAACACATACCCAACCTCTAAACCTTACAGAAACCAAAATAGGCCCAGGCCTGACTCTGAGTGAAGAAACAAGGCAAGAAAAACATTCACCCCTCTCGGGGAATCATACACCAGCCTTTATCATAGGTTGAAAGAGTTGGGGATGTTGAGCCCAGTTGCACCTAAAGGTCCAAACCCACCCCCGAAAAACCTTGATCCTTCCGTTAGATGTGAATATTGTTCAGGAATAGTGGGCCATGATACCGAAAAATGTTGGCAGTTGAAGAACGCCATTCAGGATCTCATTGATGATAGGAGAATTGAAGTTCAGGCTCCAGAAGCCCCAAACATTACCCAGAATCCGCTGCCAAATCACCACGAGACACACATGATAGAATTGGTGCAAGGTGATAGCAGTCAAAAACCGTCTCAAGCTGTGATGATGATAAAATCAAGTGATAAAGCGGAAAAGGAAGCTGTGAAAGAGAAAGCGATTGTTGAGAAACCAACAGGAAAGCCAATAGTAGTGGGAGGTTTGAAAGTGGTAGTGCCAGGCGCAAAGACGATCGTGACTGTGAAAGGCGCAAGTACAGAGCCAGTAATTATAAAGCCGGTAGTGCAAATGCCGGTGGTGAGTACAAAGAATGTACCTTGGAACTATAACAAGGTAACAGTGGTTTATAAAGGAAAAGAGGTTTCTGGGGAAATTAACGAAACCCATGGACTCACCCGGTCTGGAAGATGCTTTGCTCCAGAGGAACTGAGAAAGATGAAAACGGTAAAAGAGAGCCAATTGAAGAAACCAGTGTCAGAAGAAGAAGCAGAGGAATTCCTCAAGAAGATGAAGTCACAAGAGTACTTAGTGGTTGAGCAGTTGAGGAAGACCCCTGCCCAGATCTCTTTGCTATCTTTGCTAATACATTCAGAAGAACACCGGAAGGCTCTTATGAAGATTCTAAATGAGGCTCATGTTCCGGAAACGATTTCAGTTTGCCACTTGGAAAAGATTACCAACAAAATTTTCGAGTCTAATAGGATCACATTCTCTGATAAGGAGCTGTCGGTGGAGGGAACTGAGCACAATAAGGCATTGTACCTTACGGTAAAGAGTGAAGAGTCAGTAGTGACCAGGGTATTGATCGACAACGGATCAAGCGCTAACATCTGCCCGCTGTCGACTTTGGGGAAGCTAAACATCAGTCCGGACAGAATCCGGAAGAACAGTATAAATGTGAGAGGATTTGACGGCGGGGGTAAAAACACATTGGGAGATATTATTCTAGAGGTGACCATCGGTCCTGTTGATTTTACTATGGAATTCCAGGTGCTCGACATTGCTGTGTCATATAACTTGTTGTTAGGCCGACCCTGGATTCACGCGGCCAAGGCAGTACCATCTTCTCGACACCAGATGGTCAAGTTTGAGTGGGAACAGCAAGAGATTGTAGTACATGGGGAGGAAAATGCTTGTAATGTGGTGACACCGTTTGATGATACTGATGGGGATAGAGGTCCTTGGGTCTACCAAGTGACAGATGCTATTGTGGTAAACAGAATTGCTGAAGGGGAGAAGTTACCAATCCCTATGATGGCACCAACTGCTGTGATGGTGGCCAAAGAGATGCTTAGAAATGGATTTTCACCCGGGAAGGGACTGGGCAAAGCATTGCAGGGAGTTATTCAGCCAGTTCAGCTTCCAAAAAACAAAGGTACATTCGGCTTAGGGTTCAAACCCACCTTCGCCGACATCCAGAGAGCCTCAAAAGCCAAAAAGAACTGGACCTTACCTAAACCCATACCCAAATTATCCGACACCTTCGTCAGGCCTGGTACAAAATATCGGACATTTGCTGCGACAAAGTGCATCGAGACCCGACCTGATGAAGAAATGCTGAGTTTTGAGAAGATGTTTTGGGAGGTGAATATGGTTGAAGCGGGGGAAGGCACAAGCAAAATGGATGTGCAGTTTGTGGGACCTGGAATCATGTTGAACAATTGGGAAGCTACTCCTTTCCCTATCAGGAAGGAGTCTTGGTAGTTAGCTCCAAAATTTCATCATTGCTTTCCCAAAAGTTGTTATTTTTATAGTTTTCCCATTCCCCTCATGAAAAGAAAATCACCATGTATCCCGAACTTTGTTCGTTCTTTTTATCAATGAAATGCAGTTTTCCTTTTCTTCACTTTTGCCTTATTTTCCATTATTTTTCCTTTTGTACAATTTTGCATGTGTTGATTCTGATGCCATGTCGTGCGTGAAGGATTCTAGACCCAGTTCTGACAGTCACATTACCATACAAGAAATTGAGGAAGATAGTGAGATAGAATGTGAGGATGAGGAAGGCCTGGAGGAAATAAGCAAGGACATGAAACAATATGAGGAAAACCCAAACCGAATCTGAGTGATACGGAATCTGTAAATTTGGGGAGCAAAGATGATGTCCGAGAAACAAAGATTAGTGTACATTTGGAGGCACCCCTCAGGGATGAATTGATAAGGTTGTTACATGAGTTTAAGGACATTTTTGCCTGGTCCTATGATGACATGCCCGGGCTTAGCACTGATTTGGTGGTACACAAGTTGCCTATCTATTCTGAATGCCGGCCGGTAAAGCAAAAGCTGAGAAAATTCAAAACGGACATTAGCGTGAAGATAAAAGAAGAGGTGAACAAACAGTTTGAGGCAAAGGTCATAAGAGTTACCAAGTACCCCACCTGGTTGGCAAATGTTGTGCCGGTCCCAAAGAAAGATGGCAAAACCAGAGTGTGTGTAGACTACAGAGACCTCAACAAAGCCAGTCCGAAGGATGACTTCCCATTGCCAAACATCCACATATTGATCGACAATTGCGCTAAGCATGAAATCGGTTTGTTTGTAGACTGTTATGCTGGTTATCATCAGATCCTGATGGACGAAGAAGACGCCGAGAAAACTGCCTTCATTACACCTTGGGGAACGTATTGTTACAGAGTAATGCCGTTTGGATTGAAGAATGCCGGGGCAACTTACATGAGGGCGATGACCACAATGTTCCACGATATGATGCATCGAGAAATTGAAGTGTATGTGGACGATGTTATCATAAAGTCCAGGAAACAACCTGATCATGTGGGAGATTTAAGAAAGTTCTTCCAAAGACTCCGGAGGTATAATTTAAAGCTCAATCCGGCGAAGTGTGCCTTTGGAGTACCTTCAGGGAAATTACTGGGGTTTATAGTGAGTCGGCGAGGTATTGAACTGGATCCATCAAAGATCAAAGCTATTCAAAGTCTACCTCCGCCGAAGAACAAGAAGGAGGTCATGAGTTTACTAGGAAGGTTGAATTACATTAGTCGATTCATTGCTCAATTGACATCAACGTGTGAGCCAATCTTCAAGTTGTTGAAGAAAGATGCAGCAGTTAAATGGACCGACGAGTGTCAGGAAGCCTTTGATAAGATCAAGAAATATTTGGCCAATCCTCCGGTGTTAGTACCTCCAGAACCAGGGCGACCTTTGATTTTGTATCTGACAGTGCTGGATAACTCCTTCGGTTGTGTACTGGGTCAACATGACGAGACAGGCAAGAAAGAACAAGCCATATATTACCTCAGCAAGAAGTTTACATCCTATGAGGTGAAATACACTCAACTTGAAAGGACTTGTTGTGCGATGATTTGGGTAGCTCAGAAGTTAAAGCATTATTTGTCAGCATATACCACATACTTGATATCACGACTGGATCCTCTGAAGTACATATTTCAGAAGCCTATGCCTACGGGAAGACTGGCCAAATGGCAGATTCTGCTCACCGAATTTGACATTATCTATGTGACTCGTACGACAATGAAGGCACAAGCTATTGCAGACCACTTAGCTGAGAATCCGGTAGATGATGAGTATGAACCATTGAAGACGTACTTTTCGGATGAAGAGGCAATGATTGTCGAGGAGATGGAGCAAGATGAGAGACCAGGATGGAAGATGTACTTTGACGGAGCTGTCAACAGCAAGGGCATTGGTATCGGAGCGGTACTCATTTCAGGTACGGGTCAACACTATCCCGTCACAGCTCAGCTCCGATTTTTCTGTACCAACAACATGGCCGAATATGAGGCGTGCATCTTGGGATTAAGGATGGCAATTGACATGGGTATTCAAGAGATTTTGGTCATGGGTGACTCGGATCTCTTGGTACACCAAATCCAAGGGGAATGGGAGACACGAGATTTGAAATTGATACCATATCGGTATTGTTTGCACGAGTTATCTCAAAGATTCCAATCTATAGAGTTCAAGCACATCCCAAGAATGCACAATGAGATAGCAGATGCTTTGGCCACACTGTCCTCTATGTTGCATCATCCCGACAAGACATATATAGATCCGCTCCAGATCCAAGTCCGCGATCAAAATGCTTATTGCTTCGCTGTGGAAGAAGAGTCAGATGGAGAGCCGTGGTATCATGATATTAGGGAATACTTGAAAGCTGGCAAATACCCTGAGCAAGCCACTGGAGACCAGAAGAGAGCCATCAGGCGTCTAGCCAATGGATTTTTCCTCAGTGGAGGAGTGGTATACAAAAGAACACCAGATCTGGGTTTATTGCGGTGTGTGGATGCACAACAAGCAGATGAAATCACGATTGAAGTACATGCCGGAGTATGTGGACCCCACATGAGCGGATATGTTTTAGCAAAGAAGATTTTGAGAGCTGGGTATTACTGGCTCACTATGGAGCGTGATTGTATTAGATACGTGAAGAAATGCCACCAATGCCAGGTACATGGAGATTTGATCCACTCCTCGCCTTATGAGTTGCATACAATGTCTGCACCATGGCCCTTTGTCGCCTGGGGCATGGATGTTATCGGTCTGATAGATCCAGCAGCCTCCAATGGGCATAGATTCATTCTGGTTGCAATTGATTATTTCACCAAGTGGGTTGAATCTAAGACATTCAAGGCGGTGACGAAGAAAGCGGTAGTGGATTTTGTGCATGAGAATATTATATGCCGGTTTGGAATTCCCAAGGTGATTATCACGGATAATGGAGCCAATTTAAACAGTCATCTCATGGCGGAAGTTTGTGAAAGATTTAAGATTACACACCGCAATTCCACACCTTACAGGCCAAAGGCGAATGGTGCAGTAGAGGCGGCGAACAAGAATATCAAGAAGATTCTCCGAAAAATGGTGGAGCGATCCAGGCAATGGCATGAAAAGTTACCCTTTGCTCTCATGGGTTACCGCACGACAGTGCGTACTTCTATCAGAACCACACCTTATACACTGGTGTATGGAAGGAGGCTGTTATACCCACAGAAGTAGAAATACCGTCATTACGGATCATAGCCGAAGCTGAGATAGATGACGATGAATGGGTAAAAGCCCGGTTAGAACAGTTGAATTTGATTGATGAGAAGAGGTTGGCCGCAGTTTGTCATGGGCAGTTGTATCAACGAAGAATGGCCAGAGCATATAATAAGAAGGTACGACCTCGAAAGTTTGAAGTCGGACAATTGGTATTGAGGCGTATCTTACCGCATTGGGCCGAGGCGAAGGGCAAGTTTGCACCAAATTGGCAGGGACCGTTTTTGGTATCACGGGTGTTGTCCAATGGAGCATTGTATTTAACAGATGTTGAAGGAAAGTGCGTAGAGACTGCTATCAATTCGGATGCGGTCAAAAGATACTATGTATGATTCCTTTTCAATTATGTGTTTTGTATTTTGTTGTGATTTTGGAATTGAAATGACGAAGGCATTTTATTCTCTATCCAATCACTTTATCCATTGATAACCCCTTTGAGCCTTAATGAATAAATTCTTTCATATCCCTCTCTCGGAATCGCTTTAGCGCAATAAGATCGAAATTGCCAAAATGAAAAATGAAATGATGGAAAAATGAAATGAAAAAAAAAATGAAAAAAAATGAATGATGAAAAAATGAAAAAAAAAAGAGAAAAAGACAAAGAAATCGGGAAAAGTCAAAATCCATCTAACTAATGAAGTTGGATGAACTACGTTTGACTTGATCCCGAAAGGGTACGTAGGCAGCCTCTCTGAGGTTCAGTCACAATAAAGGAAAAATCCAAAAATTCCCCACATATTGAAACTGGGGCAGAAGTTATGTTTAATAATTCCGAGAGTTGTAAATATTTTTGAACCCTCGTGAGATTTTGAGCCTTTATACCTTTCTTTCTTAACCCATCCAAAAGCCACATTACAGGTCCATAGAAAGACCTTCTGATCAATTTTGAAATGATAACGAACGCAACGAAGGAGGAGCGAAACATCGGATAATACCCGTGGTACAGAAAACAAAATAAAAAAAAGATAAATAAATGAAAAAATGAGAGAGTCTCATCGGTGAAAACCTTAATCGGCACCGTGAGGCGACTGTGAGTTTGAGAGAAATAAAAATGAGAGAGTCTCATCAGTGAAAACCTTAATCGGCACTGTGAGATGATTGTGAGGTCGAGAGAATAAATGAGAGAGTTCTATTGGTGAAAACCTTTCGAGGCACCGTAGATCGATCGTGAGGACTATCAGAAAAGAGAAAAGCAACAAAAAACAGTATCGGTTTAGGTTGGAAACAATTCGGAGACGGAATAATGATTGGAATGAACTGGGTCAGAGTTTAAATACATGGCATGGTCAGCGGAATCAGCCAGCGAATACCCAGATAAGTTCTATCATCTCTCCAAAACACCCTTACCTTTCTTTCATTTTCTGCATTTCATTGTTTACCTTTTGAGAGCTAACTACCAGCTCCTGATAACGAAAGCTGAAACAACACTGAATTAGAAAGAAGGAAGATCTGGGAAGGAAATAAAGAAGCTTGGAAAACATGGCCAAAGGAAAAGAAAACAAAACAAAAATGGAAAAATGAGAAAATACAAAAAGAGTTTGCAAGGGATAAGAAGTTGAAAGTCATGCAGCATGAGAAAGCAAAAACAAAGGAAGCAATAAGAAGTGGGGACGGCAGATGCCAGTTGCCAGCAGTTTATATCTAATAAATTTTGTTTCATGCAGGAACAAATTGTCACTAATCACCTTAAAGTGAATGTGACCAATGTGGAAAATTAAAAATACCAAAAGAGAAAGTTCGCCGAATAAGTGGAGAAATTCACAGGCGAGAGATAATTTGGTAAAAGAAAATACCAAAAAGAGGAAGGTAACATCTTTTAAAATCCACTCCCGAGTCCTCAGGCTACGGGAATATTTTTCTGCTTCGCATTGCACGTTTAATTTCTGTTAGGTGCCCACCTTCGAATACGGGAATACTTTTCTGCATCGCATTGCACGTTTAATTTCTGTTAGGTGCCCACCTTCGAATACGGGAATACTTTCTGCATCGCATTGCACGTTTAAATTTCGTTAGGTGCCCACCTTCAAATACGGGAATACTTTTCTGCATCGCATTGCACGTTTAAATTCAGTTAGGTGCCCACCTTCAAATACGGGAATACTTTTCTGCATCGCATTGCACGTTTAAATTCTGTTAGGTGCCCACCTTCAAATACGGGAATACTTTTCTGCATTCGCATCGCACGTTTAAATTCAGTTAGGTGCCCACCTTCTAATACGGGAATACTTTTCTGCATTCGCATCGCACGTTTAAATTCAGTTAGGTGCCCACCTTCTAATACGGGAATACTTTTCTGCATTCGCATCGCACGTTTAAATTCAGTTAGGTGTCCACCTTCTAATACGGGAATACTTTTCTGCATTCGCATTGCACGTTTAATTTCCGTTAGGTGCCCACCTTCTAATACGGGAATACTTTTCTGCATTCGCATTGCACGTTTAATTTCGTTAGGTGCCCACCTTCTAATACGGGAATACTTTTCGCATCGCGCATTGCACGTTTAAATTCCGTTAGGTGCCCACCTTCTAATACGGGAATACTTTTCTGCATTCGCATTGCACGTTTAAATTCGTTAGGTGCCCACCTTCAAATACGGGAATACATTTCACTGCATTCGCATTGCACGTTTAATTTCTGTTAGGTGCCCACCTTCTAATACGGGAATATTTTCTGCATCGCATTGCACGTTTAATTTCTGTTAGGTGCCCACCTTCTAATACGGGAATACTTTTCTGCATCCGCATTGCACGTTTAAATTCTGTTAGGTGCCCACCTTCTAATACGGGAATACTTTTCTGCATCCGCATTGCACGTTTAAATTCTGTTAGGTGCCCACCTTCAAATACGGGAATACATTTCTGCATTTGCATTGCACGTTTAATTTCAGTTAGGCGCCCACCTTCAAATACGGGAACACACCTTGCACATCATGGTTTATACAGCTAAAAGCCCACACTGGGGCAGAAAAAGAAAAAAAAAGTAGTTTGTTATTTTGTTCAGCTCGAGATCAAGAAATGCCAGTGAAAATCAAAAAAGGGAAAACAAGAAAATCAACAAAAAAAGAGAGTTAGCATCAAAGAAAATCAACAAAAAAAGAAAGAGATTCTGCATCACCGGAAAGGGAAGAAGAGCAAAAGCTAGATTAGGAACAATTGTAATTGTAGAATCATAGCTTAGAATAACTTCTTCATTTTACATTTCCCCCCGGTGTAATTAGGAGTAAGTCAGCAGGTCTCAACAGTGTCAATGCAACAATGAGTCTGGTAGTTTTTAAAACTGCCAGACCTTCCCGAACTACACTGACCTGATTCCTGTTTAGCCCAGGATATGTAGGCAACCTCTAAAGCAGGGTGCGGTCAAAAGGTTTTCAAAAATGCTTTCACGGAATGTGCCGATGTGCAAAAATCTCTCATTACTGCTCACTTGTCTTTGCATTGAAACTCTTCGTGTTCCCGAGCAAAGAGGGCAGCTGTGAGCACGTGATTTTTGCACCGAGCAAACAATTCCAAAATTAAAATAAATATATTTTTTGAGTGCAATTACATGCCTTGTTTGAAATTGAATGCATTTTATGTGTTTGAATAATTAGGAATTAGGAAAAATCAAAAATGGGCTAGGTAATTAGTTTGTTAGTTTAATTAGTTAGATTTTAAGTAAAACTAGCAAAAATAGTTTAAGTAGGGGAAAATAAGGAAAAATAGCAGAAAAATTGCAAAAAAAAAAAAAATACTAGATAATTAGAGTAAGTAGGAAATTAGGATTTATAATTTTCCATAAAAGAAAAAGAAAAAAAAAGTATAAAAGAAAATACATAAAAATCATTAAAACCAAAAAAAATACAAAAAAAATATATAGGCTTAATATGACTGGGCCAGTTGAAACCTATTTGTTTGGCCCAGTATATTGGCCCAAGAGATGGCCCGTCTGACCCATGTAACAATCAATCCAGGCCGTTCGTGAGAGGTGATCCAACGGCTCAGATAATTGGGCGAATTAATAATTAATAAATTATGAGAGATTTGATCTGAGCCGTCTGTGTGATTTGATCCAAGGGTTGAAGGTCGTGGTCTGATTACAAATGATACGGCGTCGTTTTAGTAACGCCCCTGTGAGCCGTTGATCTTCATCTAACGAACGGCTCAGATCACCTCGTATGACCAGCCTATAAAAGGCTTTGGTCTGAATTTCTCGCCCATTTTCTTTCTAACCCTAGAGACCGGCCGCCCCTTTTCTCTCATATTCTTCATCGTCTTCATCCAGAAGACCATGAACGGCCATGGCGGCCACCACTCCCTTCGGTGGTCGCCGGCCACTCCTTATCCCCCTTCTTATTCTCTTCTTCTCCTTCTTCTTCGTCTCATCACACACTCATAACCCAGAAAACCCCCTTTCTTTAGAACTCCGGTCACCGGAATCTACCACCGGTGACCACCAAACAATGAATCTCACCTCCAAACCAACGATGTTCATCCCTCTCCACCTGATCTATCACCCTACCCCACTGGTTCCCCTCGAATCTACCCCAATCGTCTCGAATATCCCAAAAAGGGTCATCGGAACCCTAACTCCGGCGACCCCCAAACTTAAAACCACCCAAAGGCCTCGCCTTTTACTCTCCCAAACACCCCCATACAATTCAAAACCCCAAAAGGCTTCGCCTTGACGCCTGAAAGAAAACTTGAGAAGGAAAAAAAAACTAAAAAAAAAGAGGATCTGAAAAGAATAAAGGAAAAAAAAAAAGAAAAGAAGAAGAGGAGTAAGGTCTGAAGAGAATGAGAGTAAAAGAGAGAATAGGAAGCTCGGGGGACAGGCCCCGCTAAGCTAAGTGCCTATCCATGTTTTCGTTACTTTTGCTTTTATTTTTCTTTGTTTGCTTTGCATGTTTCTTTGTTAGACATAGATTTTTATCTTAGCTTCTTCTTTGTTTCATGCCTTCTTTGTTTGTTCTCTCTGATTTGGTATGTTTTAACCTGTTCTTTTAAGATCCTGTTTAGTATTAGGGTTTTATGATCATCTTGTTATTATCCTGTTTTGACTGTTTTAGATCTAGTTTAGTACTAGGGTTTTATTTTCATCTCATTCATCCTCATATGTTTGTTCTGTTTCTTCTGAGTTAAAAAAAATCTATATTTTCTTCTTCATCTTCTTGGTATTGTGGTTATCGATCTGTTAGTTTTCAACAAGCATGACTGCTCCTCTCTTTATGATTCTTTACATGTCTAGTTGTTTAGTCATTGTTATTCATTAAGGTTTAACTGGTTTGTTTGGATTTTTTGATCTGTTTCTCTATTTTGAAGTCTTGACTTGGATGTCTTTCTTTTTCTTTGACCTCTGTTAGTATTAGGCTACTTCATCTTGTTAGTTTTCAATATTTCTTCTGTCATCTTGCATGTTTGGATTCTGATACTATGTTTAATTATTTGTCTTTCATTCTCGCTCAGCTTTGTATTAGATTACCTTTTGTTGGCTTGCAATATCTCGACTGTTTCTCTTTCTGCATCTTCGCATGTTTAGTCTTAGTAAAAGCTTGGCTATCTCTATTCATCTCTTATATCAAGTTATCCTGTATTTAGTCTGGGGTTCACTTTTTTGCTTTAGAGATCTTCACATCCTTTGTTCACATTTTGGTGGTCTTATTTGTTGGTTTTTCAATATTACTCATGTTCATTTTAGTGCAAGTCTAGTTTCATGTCATATCACCTCTCATGTGCTTTTATTTGCTGAATAAGTATGCCAATCTGAGTCTGTTTCTCTTCATGTCACCCTCACATGATAGATTTAGGTTTCTCCTTCACTGTTTCTCCATATTTTCCTTTTCTTCATTTCCATGTTCTTCCTTCCTTCATGTTATCTGTCATGCATTTGTATTAGATTTAGGTTGGTATTTGGAAAAGCTTTAGATTAGTAGGTCTGGTTGAATACCATTCTCATATTGTTTTGCCAAGGTCCATTGCTCTCCTGTTTAAAATAAGTCATGTTTCATTTCTTCTTGGGAATTTAGTGTCTATATGTTCATGAATCTTGAGTATGCTTTGGGTCTTTCAATGAATCATCTAGCATGAATTGGTTGCAATTAGGTCTGCTTGATGTTAATTAACACTTTGGTATATGAAATTGAGTCATGAGAGTTGATTAATTAAGATTCATCATTATCAAACCTGCCTTCTGAGTTTTAATTGATTGATGAACATTGCTTGGTTTCATATGACTATGTGTGCATTTGAATGTCAAAATGACTGAGTTTGCATTAGGTTTATTGTTAGTATGAATACTGTTAAATGACTTTCATACTTTAAGAGGATTGGTTATAGCTGTAGTGCTAGGTTTCATAAATGGCTAGTTTCTAAATAGGTTAAAACTGAAAATCACAAAAAATAGGCTGATAGTTAATTAATTGGCCTAAGAATGGTCAACCTTGTAAAGGGTTGACCTATTCTATAAGGCCCTAACACACAGCCCACTTTAAAAGTGGCTGGTTGTGCAAAATGGCTATGTCTGCAAATGCAGACTAGCCCAGGCTCTCTTTAGAGCCCTGAACATAAAAGTGGCCAAACCTGCAAAGGTTTTTGGCCCAAATGTTCAGTAATTGGGTTTAATTACCCAAAGCCAAGTCTCAACTTGAGACTAGCTAGATTTTAAAGAGTTACTTTTAATAATAAAGCAGGCTATGCCTGCAATTAGCTTAAATTTGAAATAACTTAGTCTTAATTAACTGAAATAGATCCAGACGTGGCTAAAATTGAAATAGTACCTTAAAATAAATCTGGCCAGCCCTTAAATACCAATGCAAGGGCTGGCTGTTAGTTAAATAGGTTCAAAGGATGCTGAAATTTAACCTAGGTAATCTAGTAAATAACCAGTGCCCTTAGGGGCACAATTGGGAATTAAAAAGGTGAAATAGTAAATAGTTAGAACCTAAGAGGGTAAGGAGTCCTTTATACCCCTGATTTCTGCAATTTTGCAGAGATTTAAGGGTATAATGGTCTCCCTAAAAAGGGAAATCTGTAAAAATCTCAAACCCCTAAGATCACATTGGTAAAAGCCCCTAAAAAGGAATCTTTAGAACCTTTCAGCACATGCTGGAAGGATTTTTGCTAACAGAAACTGGGGCTAAAGTGTAGATTTCATAGTTTTAGGAGGGGGAGAAGTGGGATTAATCCCATACTTTCTCCCCAAGTCATCAGCCCTTTACCACAACTATATATACCTCTAAGAAGGGCTGAAAAGGGGGTTCCAACTGAAGCAATTCTGAAATATATCTAGGCTGATTAAATACAGAGTTTTGAGAGGGAAATAGCAATAGAATAATAGTGTTCTTCTGATATTTTGGAGCGAGTACTTGGTTTAGCTTCTTCTGGTTCTGGGTTTTTGCTTTAATCGTCTGAAATTCTATTTGCTGTTGATGTGTTGCTGTGTTGGTCTAGCATTTATCTCACTGTTGCATTTGCTGCTTGAGTCTCTGCTGTGCTTATCTGCTTTACCTCCCCCCTAGACTCATTGGCCTTCTTCTCTTTGATCCAGGTATACTCTTGTCCATAAATCAAGCTGTAAAGATTGGGTTGAATGAAATGAAGACTTGAATTATTTTGTTATATGTTTGTAATTTTATTTTTAATTTGTAGTATACTGCAGTAGATAGCAAGGAAAAACAGAAACAAAGAATGATGTAATAGCTTAGAATAAGTAGTATAATAGTAGTATAGTAGTAGTAATAGCATATCACTTAGTATTAATTAGGTAAAAACATTAAAACATAAGATAGTTAATAATGGTTTCAAAACTGGTAATCACTCACTAACAGTAGATTCGTAAATCATAATTATGTATTAGGAGTCATTCAAATGTAGATGAGCTTTAAAAATTGGAAACATTAGATCAAACAGTGAGTCATTCACGATCGGGTTAAGTACACTGTATCGAACTAAAGTCATGGTAAAATCAGTAGTATAAGCGTGTTCAAGTCGTCGAATCACTTAGACGTAGATGCTTGGGATTATTGCAACTGAGTAATTGGGTTGTTTAAATTCTGCTCGAATAGTTTAATTAATTTTAAGGGCCTGAGCCCAAATGTGAGTAATCAAAGGGGAAGCAATCGTATGAAGTAACATTAAGATGAAAATTGGTCTTTTAGGGGTATCAAATAAGTCTGTGCTCATATCTGTATTAGTGATTGATCATTTGTAAATTAGTATGTAGAAACAAACAAATTCAAAAGGAGACTAATGATTAGAGAGTATAATAGCTCATCAGCAACTGGATAATGTGGTACCAAAATAGAAGTGATTAGTAAAATCCAGTGATAAAATCTAATGCAAATTTCACTAGTCACTTAGTGTGATAATTTGGTAATTTTCTTAGCAAGTAATTAGATTTTGGATCATGCATTACATGTTTAAACTGTTTGTTATCGATTTCCTAGTTAAAAAACCTCCATGTTAGTATAGGATAGTTCTTAAAAAACAGAGATAAAATCAGTCATTTAGTTTAGTTCTCTGATTAATTAGTTAAAGTTGATATTGATTTGTACAACAATTTTCTTTTCTGTTGAATAAAAAGTGATTTGATTTATTAATGTTGTTTTATTATGAGTTCTTTATTGGTTTTACTTATTTTCATTGTTATAATTATCAACTGATTTGGGCCTAATGCGACGAGGGCCTGAACAATTAGCGCAGAACCAGTAGGCAAAAGTTTGAGACAGCCTGGGCCTTAAGGGTCTGGGCAGGTCTGGTATCGGTTTGAGTAGATGAAGAGAAGACCAGGCCCAATAAATAACAGATTTCGACGGGCCTGGAATATTCTATGTTCCAAAATCGATTAAGGCAAAAACAATATGTAGCAAATGTAGTTGAACAAAATAGGATCGGACTTTAAAATTAAATTGGGACGAGCCTCGCCCGAATAACAAGCGGGGCCCCCATTTAGTAATAAGATGATATAGTAAAATCGGAGAGGCTAATAGCGAATTCCATAGCCTCTCCCAAAGTTAAAAGCCGATATAGACTATCTTTAGGCACGTTTTTAATATACCTTCCTATGAACGAGTGCGCACCTGGTGCGACTCAAATCCAAATCTCGGTAAAGCTGAAATACACCAAAAGTCATAGGCGTACTGGTTGCGGTATGACTCGAGGTGTGTTTTCGCGATATCGCAAATTCCTAAAAAATAATATTTATGTAAAAAAGCACATTATGTTGTTAAAACCTATAATTGAGTCAAACAAAAGTCAAGAACGACGGTGGAGCGACCGTGCTAAAACCACGGAATCCGGGAATGCCTAACACCTTCTCCCGGGTTAACAAAGTTCCTTATCCGGACCTCTGCTTCGCAGACATTTCAAAGAGTCAAAATTCCTCGGATTCGGGATTAACCGGTGACTTGGGACACCATTGTCATTCCCAAGTGGCGACTCTGATTAATCTCTAATAAAATCCCGAACCGATTGTCCTTCAATTGGAAAAACTCCTTCCCTTACGTTATTTTATCCGTTTCGGGTATTTGAGCGTCGGGATATACCCTACGAGCGTATTTATATGCTTTAAGTATGTGGGGTAGTAAAAAGGGAGGTGTGACACCCCTTTTTATCCTTCGGTTCATATTCCATACCACACCACACATAGTTCAACGTCAATTTGATACCCAACAATGAAATCAAAGAATTACACATAATTTCTCAAATTAACACATACCAAAGGAATTGCACACATAAGGGCGATTTCACAAGAATAAAAGTTAGCCATACATACCTGGAATCGAATCTTACTTCTTTCAATCTCTTTCTCTTACTTAAGCTCACCCAAGTTATCCTAAGTTGCCGACTTCTGTTTTTTGCAAACTCTTACTCCTACCCATTTCTTTTTACTAAAATTCAAGTTCAAATAACATGCATGAGTATCACATTGTATTTCCAAAAGCTATTGTATGAAATTCTCTCTTTATCTTTGAAAACTAAAAAAATTAGAGGAAAATGACTAGGGTTTTTACCTCTTAGAGATTTGGGGAAGACGACTTTTGCCTTAGGATCTTCCGGGCCAAATGATTGGAACGATCTTTGAATATAATTGGACTTCTCTCTCTAGAACCCCTCTTTCATCTCTCTAGTTTTGTTAAGAAAATAGGAGAAAAATGAAGGTTGGGGTGTTTTATTAAAGAAGGGGTCGGGTCAAAATTTTATAAAAACCTGGGCCGAGTCAATTCTACGGTCGCATCTGCGATCGCAGAATCAACATGCGGCCCGCATAATGGACCGCAAAATTGCCTCAAAAATTGTACATGTTCTGTTACGGTATGCGACCAGAATGTGGTCCACATTCGTGTTCTGTGGTCACAGAATGCACCGCAGATTTGACACTCAAAAACTTTCAAGAAATTATGTGATAGATCTGCGGTCTGCATTTCCATTCTGCGATCGCATATTTGACCGCATTTTCAACACCATTTTTGGAAAACATTCTGTTAAGCTCTGCGGTAGGAATGCGGTCCGCATAGTAGATCTGCGATCGCATTCCTGACCGCAGAATCGACATTTTCTGGAAAATTTATTCTTTCGATTTTTGAAGCTTAAATAGCTACCAAGGGTCCGAAAGAATTCTACGCATTCCTAACACATTATTCGAACCATGACACCACAACTACTAGGTTTTAAGCACAAATATTTTTACGGGGCCTTATAGTATAGTAGACCTCAATTTTAAGAATTCAAACTTCTAAATTCTATTTTTTTCATAACACAATGATACCTCATCCAAACAGATAGTTGGTAAGAGATTAAATGTTTCTATGGAAGAGTTGAGTCAATGGAACTCGATTTTGCATTATGCTTATGATGAGTAAATGTAAGGTTTTCCGTAGATTATGTTTGTACTAAGATGCGTAAGTTTATTGATAAGGAGGACTAAGACATGAATATCTATCTACCCATATGGTTTAATAAGCAACAAGAAAAATCAGAAGGTAGATACAAGTTTCAACAAGTAAAAGAAGCAATGTGGCGAAGGTTACGAGGTACCAGTTAGTGAAGGTTTTTAGTTTTTACAATTCAGGCAGTGTAATATATGTATTCTTAGTTACCTTCAACTGTAATAGAGGTATGTACAATTGGCCATGCCATTTTCAATATGCCCTATGGGAGTTGACATATATAGTTTAAGAGAAGAAGGGGATATCAAGATCTAATTAGGGCTAGAGTAACCGAAAATTGTAGACGGATTACTATCATTAGCTAACATTTCCAAAATATATTGCAAATGTGG
The DNA here is from genome assembly GCA_032618575.1 of Nicotiana noctiflora. NCBI lineage: Eukaryota > Viridiplantae > Streptophyta > Magnoliopsida > Solanales > Solanaceae > Nicotiana > Nicotiana noctiflora. The sequence continues at coordinate 71,834 of JASVEL010010127.1, forward strand.
TAATAGTTCTCCTTGTGAGTTTGAAATCATTCGTCCCCGAATGAGGATTATGAAAATCAGTTGGTTTTGAAAGACATGATATGCAAACTATCAAAATTTTCACTAACTCCTATATTTTAGAAAAATTTTTGCCAGAGTTTCCTTTGTATTATGGACATTTCCAACTGTCAGAGAGCCCCCGAAATACATTACCAAACAACAACACACATTTAAAACAATTTCCATAGCCTGTACACACTTCCTTACCTTAACGATTGCACATATTCTATCACATTGTTACACTTGCACATAAACGAGTCGCTCCAATGAGTCCTTACCTTATTTAGCCATCTCAATACACCACGTACACATAAACAAATAAATATCGATCTACACTTACTATTAGTTGTTTATTTAACACATGAGTCTTTACAAGGCTTTCATTTATCAAGAAAGGTTTAAGTGACCTAAGGTAACAACACATATAACCCATTACAAAATGAAGGAAACTTTACTAACACTAAGAGGGAAACAATTTGGACAAGACGATAGTTATTAAAAGTAGGGGGTTGCCGAATTCCTTCTAAGCTTGATCAAACAAATGGGGGTACTTTTCCTTCATCTCTTTTTCTACTTCCCACGTGGCCTCCTCAACTTGTTGACTTCACCACAATACTTTGACAGAGGCAACTTCCTTATTTATCAACTTACGAACTTGCCTATCAAGGATGGCAAACAGAACTTCTTCATATGACAAATCTTCATTAACCTCAATAGCCTCGACCGGCATGATGGTGGATGGATCTCCAATCACTTTCTTAAACATGGACACATGGAACACCGAGTGCATTGATGACATTTCAGGAGGTAACTCCAACCTATAAGCAACTTGACCAATCCTTTGTACGATTCGATATGGCCCGACATACCTAGGACTCAATTTCCCTTTCTTTCTGAATCGCATGACTCCCTTTATAGGAGATACCCTCATGAACACCCAATCATTGACTTGAAATTCTAAATCTCTTCGGCGAACGTCTGCATAGGATTTGTGACTTTGTGCAGTTTTCATCCTCTCCTGAATAACCTTAACTTTTTCCATAGCTTGGTACACAAGATCTAGCCCTAGCAATTCTGCTTCACCTACCTCAATCCACCCAATTGGCGACCTACACCTCCTTCCGTACAATGCCTCAAACGGGGCCATCTGAATGCTAGCATGAAAGCTGTTATTATAAGCAAATTCTATCAGTGGTAAGTGTTCATCCCAATTACCTTTGAAATACAAGACACAAGCCCGCAACATATCTTCAAACGTCTGAATAGTTCACTCGGCCTGACCGTCGGTCTGCGGATGAAAGGCTGTGCTGAGATTCACTTGAGTTCCCAAACCTTGTTGAAACTTCTTCCAAAAATTAGCTGTGAACTGAGCCCCGCGATCCGAGATAATAGGCATGATATTATAAGTTCTTTCAATTTATAAGTTTATCCTAAGGCTTGCCTAAGTGATAGACGAAAATCTATAGGCATGATATCTACAATTTTTTGAAACTGGAGGTAAGTTGAGAGCAAATTGATTTAGGAAAAGGTTGCCAATTTTAACAGAAAGAGTACAAGTTCTATAGTTAATAATGCATTACTACTGATAGTTTAAACTTGCAAACGAGTGAGGCGATTCAGATTTGATTAGAACCCCTATAGGCATTATTTCAACGTGTTTGTTGACTTTAAATGTTTTTATGGACACAGATAGAAGTGTAGCAATCCTACAACATGATATTTAGGTGTTGTATTTTTTATTACGAGCATGCTATATGATTACATTGGTTATTAAGGCCTATCAACACATTTTCCTAATGGGAGATGAGTATGCAAGAACCAAAAAGGACCAATAAGCATATCATCTACATGCATGTGCATCCTATAGACGTGGTGTCTATATATGAGTGCAGAAATTCCTATAGGCATGTTATTTAAATGAGAATGCAGAAATTCATAAGTTCCTATAGACAAGTTATCTACATGGTATGGCAGAAATTCCCAAGTTCCTATAGACAAGTTATCCACGTGATATGCAGAAATTCACAAGTAAAATATAGGCATGATATCTACATGAATGCAGAAATTCACAAGTAAACTATAGGCAGGATATCTACATGAATGCAGAAAATCAGAAGACCTATAGGCACGACATTTATATGAAAAATGCATAAGTCTTATAGGCGTGGTAACTACATGAAAAATGCATAAGTCTTATAGGCATGATAACTACATAAAAATGCAGAAGTTCTTATAGACATGGTAACTAGATGAGGATGCAGCATGGCTTATGAGCATAGTAACTATATGAAAAATTCAAAAATTAGAGATTCCTATAGGCAAGTGTGTAACAACTAAATTTCGCTCCTGAAAAATAATAATCAAGACAAGAAAAATAGCGACAAATATTATATTTAAATTCAAGTGATGGGGTTACAATCTCTAGAATATCTCTAAATCTAAAGAGATGTAGTCCTCTGATTCTTCTCGTCACGGATGATGGTTCAAGAGCTTGAAAGCTTGATCTTGAACTTGACGGATTTCAGATTTGTACGTCACGAACAATTTGAAGCTCGTCGCGAACTAGGATTTGATGTTGCAGCTATCACGAACGGAAGATTTGAAGCCGCCCGCTTATGACTTGAATTCGCCTTTGCAATTTGACCACAGACGATGATTGCAGATATGGATGGAGACCTTGATGCTATCCTTCAGAGCTTCTTTAGCCTTTCCTTCTGCTTACTTGCTTGTCTTAGCATTCTCCTTTGACCCCTTTATATAGGTGTGGGGTGGAGTAGTCTTCAAGAAAACCCTAGTGGATCATTGGACTTGAGGCTCATGGGCCGGTCCATTTGATAGAAGACTAATTGACGGGCTAGCCCAATAATATATTAATGGGCATTTATTTAAATCACTTTAATTGAATTTAAATAACAAACCCAATTATACCAGTCCATGTTGCTTAATTGGACCAATATATATATTTAATTTATGGTAAAATCCAAATTTTGTATGGATTTAAATTTGACAAAATTTTAATTGTCTACAAATGCCCCCTACTTCAAAGCTTGGCGGGATGTAATCTTGCGAAAATATAAGACAAGACTTGAAGTATATGTGAGAAGAACAGTTCCACACGTTATACAATTTACTATCCTTTTCTGATTTGGAGTCTGATCGCAATTTTCTATTTTCGGGAGCACAACTTACATGCGTGTCTATTTGTCCATGGAATGATTTCTTATTTTCCAAAGTCTTATGGACTTATTAAGTCAATATTTCCAAGTACAAAGTCATGCAAATCTTGAAAGTAATAGACGTATAGGAAGCATAAACCAAGCACTTGAATCACTTTCCTCTTTTGATGTCATGCATTAAGGAGAGATTTCCAAACATGGCACTTTCTTGGTTAATTGCAAGACCTTCTTTTTCTTTCTTGTACGAACATATATGGATCCAAAAAATCTTTCCTTTAATTTTCTGTTTCCATCTTTCAAGTTTGACCAACTCCAATTTGGACGTGATATTTTCCTTGTTTACACATATTGTGACTTGAGCGCCAAGAATTTCCTTAAATTCTATCAATTCCCTTTCTATAAATTCACTGTTTTCTCCTGTGATTGTTGCCATAGCAGCAATTCTACACTCTTTGATGAAAGCAACAGTGGTTTTGAAGGTACTCGTCAATAGTTGGCAACGCAATCCCGTCGCTCGATTCTCCTAACGTTTTTTTGTGCAGTTGCTGCCAAGAATTTCAGCTTTGTGCGTCTTAACAAAAAAAATCATATCTTAGTGTAGGAGTATCTAAATCATGAGTGGTTTGGGGCTACGGAAACTAGACTCGGAGTACTACAATATATCAAAAATTTGGATCTATATTCGCATCGTAGCATCCCAGGTGTGCTTCGTAATCTTGGTTTAAGTTCTGTCACTCCTCGATATTCCAGTTTTGTGCATCCTGACTAAAGAAATCATATCTTGGTGTAGGAACGCCAAAATCATGAGTGGTTTGCGGCTACAGAAACTAAACTCGGAGTACTACAACATATCAAAAATTTGGATCTAGATTCGCATCGTAGCATCCCAGGTGAGCTTCGTAATCCTAGTTAAAGTTCTGTCACTGTTCGATATTCCAGTTTCGCATGCTCTTGCTAAAAAAATATATATATCAAGATAGGAGCATCCGAACTACGAGCTGTTTATATCGTTGGTAAGAAGACTCGGTGATAGAAAACATCTAGAAAGGTTGAAGCTCCAGCCCTTTTGATCCATATGCAACCAATCTTTGATCGATCAAGCGCCGAAATCGCGAGGATTGTTCGGGCAGCATACTTCTTTTTTCTACCTTTTCTTTTGTTGCAGGCTCGGAGGTGCTCCCCTCTTCTTTTTGTAGGTTCATGAAGGGTACGATCCCTCGAGATTTGACGGAGAAGTGCACGTCAAAATACTGACCATCCGCATTGAAGCGTCGTGTCATTGACACCGATTCTTGTTGCTAAGTGAAAGCTTCATGTCGTTGTCTTTATTGCTTGTGTGTGGCCAGAGATTAGCGAGGCTCCCAAATTTTAACTTCTCTTTTGCATGCCGATTTGGAAAATCCTTGATGTCCATCATATCGAATTGAAGCGTATCAGTATAAGCAGAAACGTCGTGCTATGGCACCGATATTCATTAATCGAGCGTTTCATCGTGCTACTTGCACCGTATCTGCAAAAATATCATCTTGTTGGCACCGAGGGCTCCAAAATTTTTTTTTATTTTGTAGGTTTTCGAGAGAGTATAACAACTTGGCACATCCCTTCAGCAACATGATGCATCTTGGTGAGAAAGAGGCTTGGAGCTCGAGCGACCATTTTCATCCTTGCCGAGCGAGTGCGACATGTACCATATCTCATTGGTGCGGGCTGGCGAGGAAGGCCACTAGAGTAGGCCTTTCGAACATCGGCGAGCAAGTATTTGGCGTGTTTCTGCTGTTTTAACTTTATAGCATTTCATGCTTGCATTGAAAAAATCGTATCTGCACTTGGGAATGTCCAAACTGCAATCCGCTTGGTCCTACAGAATCAAAACTTGCACCACAGCGACATATCCAAAATTTGGGGCCAAATTCCATAAGGACAAGTCGGAATGATCTTTTGAAGGTGATGCACAAGTCTGTCATTTTGCCTTCACAGTACTGCATGCTATTATTGGAACGCGCATATCTCAATCTAGGAGCGTCCAAATCACGAGCCGTCTGCGCCATTGGAAATAAGACTCATAGCTAATAAAGTCTTCAAAGTATCATAGAAGAATTCCAAGCCGATTGTCTGCAGCAACTTTCTGAACTTGACCCATCTGTCCGCGGAATTGCTTTTTAGCTTTGCGCGCTATGGTGGAAAAATTCATATCTCGAGCTAGGGGACTCCAAATTGTGATCTGCTTGTGCCTTTCGAAAGTGCACTCATAGATATGCAATACATTCGAGTTTCGTGACAGAAATCTTTCCGATCTAGAAACAGGAAATTTTCAAAGTCCACCTAGCTGCAGTAACTTTCAGATTCGTGTAGTTCCGGCAAAAAGAATCATATCTTGAGCTACAAGTGTCGGAATTACAATCCGTTTAAACCTTTAGAAAGAAAACTCAGAGACCTGAAGGACTTATAAATTTCATGTCGAACTCTTCTAGGTCTATCAACAGAAAATTCGAGACTTCGACTTAACTGCAGTGAACTTTTAGGTTTGCGTACCTTCAGCGAGAATAATTGTATCTTGAGCTAGGAGTATCGAAATTACATTCCATTTGTCTCGTTGGAAAGAAAACTCCTAGAGCTATAACACATAAAAAATTCCATCCCGGAACTCTTCTCGGCCTAAAAACAGAAAAATATTGAAAATCAAACTGACCGTAGGGAACTTTCAGGTTTGCGTGCTTTTGGCCGGAAGAACTGTATCTTGAACTAGGAGCGTCGACATCACCAATAATTTGAACCTACAAAATTCGGACGTCGAGAACTATAGTCTCATTGAAGATGAAGCTCCATTCATTCTTGGTTAACCTAACAAATATTTTTGAAGTTGATTTTACAACCTTGTAATGGGTTCAGCTATCATCATGAATCTTATCTCTTTGTTTATTTATTTTGCAGACTTGCGAACAAGTTCGATGAGTGCAGATATCAGTCCGAAATGTCACACAAGATGCGGAGTCACCCTTTCACCAACTTTTTGCTCTTGATTTGGTGACGGTCTTGAAATTTATCAATGGCGGCTCCCGTGGTGATTGAAGGTTTTTTTTTCAAGAGAGATGACTTTTTATACACGAGGCATTGAGGATAGTGTATTGGACTGCGGAGACGTCATATGGACTTGAAAGAAGCATTCAAGACGAGTCGGCCACAAAGCCTAGTTTACGATTATTTTCATGACTTAGGCTTTTGTATAGGAAAACGTCTAATTCCCTTTGTCTCTTCATTTTTTTGATGTATCAACTTTTGTACTATTGAAGCAATAAAAAAAATTCTTTTATAATTCAAAGCAAATCATCTCTTTTCCTCATAGATATGTGCCTCTACACTTGGAAGAATTGACATAAAGATCCGATGGCGCCAAACTTTTATTTTTATTGAAACTCATGCGACTGAACTTAGAATGAAAGTCTAAGCTGCCTACGTACCTCGGTGAAGAGGATCAAGTCATAACGTAGTTCAGAATGGGTGAGTTTTTTTTTTTTTTTTTTGGGTTCCGTTCGCAGTTTAGGCTCGTGCGGGCCAGGAGCATTGCAGCATGCAGTTTAAGTTCATGCATCAAGGAGCACCATGACTTGCAGTTTAGGCTCGTGCGTTGAGAAGCATCATGACTTGCAGTTTAGGCTCGTGCGTCGAGGAGCATCATGACTTGCGGTTTAGGCTCGTGTGTTGGTGAGCATCATGACTTGCAGTTTAGGCTCGTGCGTTGAGGAGCATCATGACTTGCGGTTTAGGCTCGTGCGTTGAGGAGCATCATGACTTGCGGTTTAGGCTCGTGCGTTGAGGAGCATCATGACTTGCGGTTTAGGCTCGTGCGTTGAGGAGCATCATGACTTGCGGTTTAGGCTCGTGCGTTGAGGAGCATCATGACTTGCGGTTTAGGCTCGTGCGTTGAGGAGCATCATGACTTGCGGTTTAGGCTCGTGCGTTGAGGAGCATCATGACTTGCGGTTTAGGCTCGTGCGTTGAGGAGCATCATGACTTGCGGTTTAGGCTCGTGCGTTGAGGAGCATCATGACTTGCTGTTTAGGCTCGTGCGTCGAGGAGCATCATGACTTGCGGTTTAGGCTCGTGCGTCGAGGAGCATCATGACTTGCGGTTTAGGCTCGTGCGTCGAGGAGCATCATGACTTGCGGTTTAGGCTCGTGCGTCGAGGAGCATCATGACTTGCAGTTTAGGCTCGTGCGTCGAGGAGCATCATGACTTGCAATTTAGGCTCGTGCGTCGAGGAGCATCATGACTTGCGGTTTAGGCTCGTGCGTCGAGGAGCATCATGACTTGCAATTTTAAGCTCGTGCGTCGAGGAGCATCATGACTTGCAGTTTAGGCTTGTGCGTCGAGGAGCATCATGACTTGCAGTTTAGGCTCGTGCGTCGAGGAGCATCATGACTTGCGGTTTAGGCTCGTGCGTTGAGGAGCATCATGACTTGCACTTTAGGCTCGTGCATTGAGGAGCATCATGACTTGCGGTTTAGGCTCGTGCGTTGAGGAGCATCATGACTTGCAGTTTAGGCTCGTGCGTTGAGGAGCATCATGACTTGCGGTTTAGGCTCGTGCGTTGAGGAGCATCATGACTTGCAGGTTTAGGCTCGTGCGTCGAGGAGCATCATGACTTGCGGTTTAGGCTCGTGCGTCGAGGAGCATCATGACTTGCAGTTTAGGCTCGTGCGTCGAGGAGCATCATGACTTGCGGTTTAGGCTCGTGCGTCGAGGAGCATCATGACTTGCGGTTTAGGCTCGTGCGTCAAGGAGCATCATGACTTGCAGTTTTAGGCTCGTGCGTCGAGGAGCATCATGACTTGCAGTTTAGGCTCGTGCGTCAAGGAGCATCATGACTTGCAGTTTAGGCTCGTGTGTCAAGGAGCATCATGACTTGCAGTTTTAGGCTCGTGCGTCGAGGAGCATCATGACTTGCAGTTTAGGCTCATGCGTCAAGGAGCATCATTCTTTTCTTCAAGGATAGTACCTTTTCAAAAATTCCCTGTTGATGGGGCCAATCCTCATGCCATCTGCATCAACTAACTTGTAAGCTCCGCTTGAATAAGGCTTCTTGCACGACATATGGGCCATCCCACTTTGAAGTGAATTTGCCCCCAGATTTGCGAGAGGTGATAATAGGTCTTCTTACTGCAAGAACTTGATCGCCAACTTGGAAGGACCTCAAGCGAACCTTTTTATTGAAAGCACGAGAAAGACGAGCTTGATAACATTCAAGACTTTGTTGAGCTTCTAGCCTTTTTTCATCAAGGGACTCAAGTTCTTCAAGGCGTAGACGAGCATTTTCTTCTTCGGTAAGACCTTATTGGACAGCGAGTCGCAAGGACGGTATTTGACGCTCAAGAGGAAGAACTGCTTCGACTCCATAAATAAGAGAATAAGGAGTTGCCTGTGTCGGCGTGCGATGAGTCGTACGATATGCCCACAAAGCTTCTTCCATTTTGTCATGCCAATCTCTTTTAGATTTGGAGACGACCTTTTTTAACAAGTTGCAAAGCGTCTTGTTAAATGCTTCGGCTAATCCATTTGCAGCAGCATAATACATTGACGAATTACGTTGCTTGAAGCCAAAAAGTTCACAGATTTTGGTCATCAATTTGTTATCGAATGGTTTGCCATTATCTGTTATTATATAACTAGGAATGCCGAAACGATATATGATGTTAACTCAAATGAAGTTTGCAACATTCTCCTTCTTCACTTCCTTGAGAGCGACGGCCTCAGCCCATTTTGAGAAATAATCAGTTGCGGCAAAGATGTGTAGATGTCCTCCAAAAGATTTTGGAAGTGGTCCAACAATATTTAATCCCCAAGCATCAAATGGCCAAGATGCAACAGTAGGATGTAACACTTCAGGGGGTTGGTGTATGAAATTTGCGTGAAACTGGCAAGCCTTGCATCTTCGAGCATAATCTAAGCAATCTTTCACCATTGTTGGCCAGTAGTAACCCATCCTCTTAATGTGGAAGTGGAGCTTTGGCCCGGATTGATGTGATCCACAAACTCCAGAGTGTGCCTCTTGCATAGCTTGTGTTGCTTCATCTTCCCCTAAACAGCGCAAGAGAACTCCCTCGAATGATCTTCGATACAAAGTGTCTTTGTAGTAAATGAAGCGAGGGGCACGCAGACGAATTTCTGTCTTTCTTCTTGGATCTTATGGAAGTATCCCATAACATAAGTAATCGATCATGGTTTGTCGCCAGTCAACCTTCACAGCTTCAGCGACGGCTACCAAACGATCGAGCTTGCTTTCTTCATCCTCATTCTCATCTGGTGGCACTATCCATTTTTGGCAGACAGTGATTTGTGTCTGGCAGGGCAGAGTCAATGTCGAAGCTAGAGCAGCTAAGGCGTCGGCTTTCTTATTTTCCTTCTTTGGCACATGCTGAAGAGTTACGTTGCCAAGCCATGCAATCAATTTCTGTGCATAATCATGATAAGGACGCAATTTTGGCTTTGTGACTTTGTAGCTACCTAGCAATTGATTGATCACTAACTCAGAGTCTCCAAAAATATGTAATCGGAGTTGTCTCATCTCAACGGCCATCTCAAGCCCAAGTATGAGTGCTTGATATTCCGCAACATTGTTAGTGCAATGTTGTGTTAAGGTGAAGGAATATGGCAAGACTTCCCCTTGAGAAGTGACAAACACAACACCTGCACCCACTCCCTCACGATGTGCGGCACCATCAAAATACATTTTCCATGGTGGTTGCACTTCGATGACCATCGCATTTTCATCAGGTAGTTCATCAGTCAACTCCCAATCATTAGGAATTGGATGATCTGCCAAGAAATCTGCCAAAGCTTGTCCTTTCACAGCTTTTTGTGGGATATACACAATCTCAAATTGTTGAAACTGGAGATACCGCCTTGCTAATTGATCATTGAGGATGGGTTTTGACATAACAAACTTGATCGGGTTCACCCTTGAGACGAGACGGATGACATGAGCTTGAAAATAGTGCTTTAGCTTTTGAATTGGAAAACCAACGCCAGACACAACTTTTCGATTGGAGAATACTTTATCTCATTTGGGGTCATCATTCTACTCAAGTAGTAGAGGGAGTTTTCTTTATTTTCACCATTTTCTTGGGCTAAAAGGGCTCCCACTCACCTTTCTTGGGCTGCAATATATAAAATCAATGGCTTTCCTGGTATAGGGGCTGCCAGAAAACTGGAGGTTTCATCAAGTAGGATTTGATGCTTTGGAATGCATTGCTACAAGCTTGGTCCCATTCAAACGGTACACCCTTCTTCATGAGACGGCTAAAAGGCTGGCACTTCCCTGCTAGATTTGAGATGAATCTTCTAAGGTACGCCAATTTTCCTTGTAGACTTTTCGGTTCATGTATGTTTCTGGGCTCTGGCATCTTCAAAATTGCATCAACTTTGGCTTGATCTATCTCAATCCCTCGATGTCGAACAATGAAGCCAAGGAATTTTCCAGAAGTAACTCCAAAGGCGCATTTCAACGGGTTCATTCTAAGTTGATATCTTCGGAGTCGTTCGAACACCATTCTTAAGTCTTGCAAGTGGTCTCCTCTCTTTCTTGATTTCACCACTAAATCATCTACATAGCATTCCACATTCTTGTGGAGGATGTCGTCAAAGATATTTTGCATTGCCCTTTGATATGTGGCGCCAGCATTCTTCAGGCCAAAAGGCATTACTTTGTAGCCATAAATGCCTTTAGAGTTCGAAATGCAGTAAGCTCTTCATCTTTTGGTGCCATACGTATTTGATTGTAGCCAGATGATCCATCCATGAAAGACATCGCCTCGTATCCGGTGGTGGCATCAATCATAAGCTCTGGAATGGGGAGCGGAAATTCGTCTTTAGGGCATGCATTATTGAGGTCTCTAAAATCGACACAAACTCGAAGTTGGCCATTCTTCTTCTTCACAGGAACAATGCTTGAAATCCATGAAGGATATTTAACCTCCCGAATGAAACCAGCTTCGATGAGTTTATTGACCTCTGCTTCAATTGATGGGATCAATTCTGGCCTGAAGCGTCTTTGGGCTTGTTTAACAGGACGAGCTCCTTTCTTGACTGCGAGATGATGAGCTGCTACTTTAGGATCTAAACCAGGCATCTCTTTGTAGTTCCAAGCGAAGACATCTCTATATTCTTTGAGTAGCTCCACATAAACGTTTTCTTCATCTGTGGTTAATAGGGCACTTACATAGGTGGGCCTGGAGTCTTCTGCAGTTCCAAGGTTAAATTCTTTCAATGTATCAACAGTCATTTTAATTCCTTCTTCTAGTTCCGTAGGAGCATCCTCAACATCTTCGTCTTCTTGAGGATCACCATCATTAAAAGATATATGGCCACACCAGGAGGCATATCCCAAATATTCGTCAATTTTCCTTAGGGATGAAGTGTATTGCTCCTCATTCGCAGTAATGTGGTATGAAGATCCTACACTTTCTTCATCTTCATCACGCTCTGTAGTATGGACCACTGTGCGAGTCTTCATCTTGAGTACCTCCCTGCATGAAATCAAAAGTTCTGATTGTCGCCTCATTCTGGAAGGGATCAAGCTTCGACACTCCTTGGAGATACTTTGGACTTTAGATGGCAAAGGTCTTCTTATCTCTTCATAATTTCTTTGGGACTTGTTCTTCTTCCTTTTCCATGGCCCCAACCTCTCAAATACAGAAGTTCTTGTAGTTGGTTCTCCAAGTCGATCAAAGACAGAAGGCCTTTTATTAGGATCAGCGGGTTCATCTTCCGTCGTGGTATAGTTAATATTTGCTCTTCTAATGGAGATGCGAACTGGTGGGGGTTGTTTGTAACCTAGACCCTCACGTGATTGTTTCACCACATGCTCTTTGTCCTTCATCGTGTTTGCTTTCCTAGTAGCTTCAGGTGGGAGGTTCCCTAGCTTAGATGGTTTATTGGGGTCATATCCAGCCTTTGCGAATAACCTATAAGCATTCGGATCAAAACCTTCATTTGTGCGTTTCATGGGGAGTGCCTTATTTTGAGGCATGCTAGGGGCCACAAACTTTTCCCGTAGTTTTGAAGATAACTTTATGGTATCAATCTGCTTGATAGGAAGGGTTAATTCTCTTAGTGCATCCTTTTGGAGGCTTGATGATCCTCCTTCATCTTTCTTCACTTTTGGGATGTTACGAGATAAAGGAGCTACTTTCTTGCCTTTGGCCTTCGTGGAGTCATCAACTTTTACTCCATTCATGATTTGGTTCTTTAAGTATAACTTTGCATCAGCGAAGTATGCCTCGGCTTCAGCGAACGGCTTGTCGTCAGCAACTATCTTCTTCTCGACTCCATCTTTATTATATTTCAAACATTGGTAGTAAGATGACAGGACAACTTTGTTCTCGTGTATCCACGGCCTGCCAAGCAACAAATTGTATGAAGTCTTTGCATCAATCACATGCATCCATGCGGTTGATTGCATATCTCCCATGGCGATATCTAGCTTGATAGCTCCTATGGCCCTTTGTCCACCTTGATTGAATCCTTGAATCATCAGTCGGCTTTCAGAAAGGTCTTCGGTTGAGATGCCAAGTTCCTTCATTATGCGAATGGGAAGAATGTTAACTGCAGATCCGTCATCTATCAAGATTCGGTTTATTCTCAGCTCCAGCACATAACCGACAATAAACAAAGGGCGATTGTGTGGTGTCTCACCAAGTAGGAGATCGTCTTCAGTGAAGGTGATTTTTGCATTACAAACATCTACTTCTTGAAATGAGGACTCAACAAGACTACTAGACTGTGATGGAGAGAGTGTTGACTTGACTTCGTTCTTTTCCTCTTCTTCCTTATCAGCATTGCAGCACAAGGCTTTGTCATCATCGTCAGAAATCCTCATGCAAAACCAACTCGGAAAAAATTCTCCCAAAGTCACCGGGTGACGTGGCTTTTGGTGATGGTGTGCCTCTATCTCCACCTTCTTTGGGTTCTTAACCATTTGTGGCTTCTTTAGTCTTACCACTATCTCATCCCTTGCAAGTTGCTTCGTTGATCCTTTTCGCAGACTCGATTTGCAGCGTCTTCGTCGAGTCACCACGGTCCATCCTTCTTCATCAGGTTGATCAATTTGGACTTTGTCATTCTCCAGTAATTCTTTATCTTTATTCCCTTCACAGGTGAATATCTCGATCGGATCGAATGAGCCAAAGGTAATGGACATATGGTTTGTGCTTTCCTTTTCATCTTCGAGCTCGATCTTCTTTTGACGAGCCAAATCCATAACTTTGTCCTTGAAAACAAAGCACTTCTCGAGGGGGTGACCTACAAGCCGATGGTATTTGCAGTAATTTGGGTCATTACTTTTTCCAGCTTTATCTGGCCGCTTCATTTCTGGCAGCTCAATAAGCTTTAACTCGAGGAGTTCTTCAAATATTGCACGCACATCAGAGTCCAGAAATGGGTACTCCTTTTCTTGCATCTCTTTGAGAGTCAACTTCAGATTTGCATTGTCTTGAGAGGAAGTAGTTTTCATACTCTGTTTCTTGCTCACCTTGGTAGTAAACTTCAAAGGAGAGGCATTGACGTTCATGGATTCTTTTCTTTCATTCTTGGACACGAACTTGCTCCATTTCTTGACTTCTTGCTTATCCCTTCCCTTGCGAGGTTCGTAGATGGGCAGCCCTTCATTTCCCGCAGAAGCCATGCTCAGCTCCATATCATGAGCACGGGTGGCAAGTTCTTCAAATGTCCTGGGCTTAATTCCTTGCAAGATGTAACGAAGTCCCCAATACATTCCTTGGATGCACATCTCTATGCCAAAAGCTTCGCTTAGCCTATCTTTGCAGTTAAGGCTTGCATTCATCCATCGATTTATAAAGTCAATAACTGGTTCATCTTTTCGTTGACGAGTATTCGTAAGTTCTACCATACTCACAGTACGCCTCATGCTGTAAAAGCGATTGAGAAACTCTTGCTCCAATTGGTCCCAACTATTGATGGATCCTGCCTCGAGGTCGGTGTACCAATCAAAAGCATTCCCCCTTATTGAGCGGACGAACTGCTTGACAAGGTAATCTCCATAAGTCTCTGCATTGTTTCATGTTTCTACGAAGTGCGTGACATGTTGCTTTGGATTTCCTTTGTCGTCGAACTGCTGAAATTTAGGAGGTTGATAGCCGGCAGGCATCTTCAAGCTATCGATTCTCGCAGTATACGGCTTTGCGTATGTGGGAGAGGACTTTGAAGCAACCTCATACTTATCCTTGATAGTTCCCATAATGAATTCCTTCAATTGTTCTATGGGAATTGATCCTTCGGAGGAGACATGAAGTTCTTTGGCGGATGTCACTTGTTTCCGCCTTCTCGTGGACTTCATGAAGCTTTCTAGGTGCATGACTTGATTCTCCATCCATCATGCTTTCAACTATGCCTTGTTAATTTTGCGATACGGACATCTTGATCTTGAGCATACTTTGTTAAGCCATCAATCGCCTTTGTCAGGTTTGCAAGTTGCTCCTCCAATATCGAAGTGTTAGTCATCATTGCCTCCATGACTATCGCAAACGATGAAGAATAACCGAGACCTTCACATGGATTGAACTCAGTTTGGAACATGTCATGTGGCGAGATTGGCGTAGAAACAACACTTAAGACTTCATCATCAGGTTGGGTAAGCTGACTCTTGGTGTTGTATAAAGTAAGTTGAGCAAGAGCTTTCTCCACAACTTCTGCAATATTATCTCCTCTCTCTGACTTGCTAGCGGAGGACCTTTCGTCTTTGAATGATGAAGATCTCAATGTGTGCATTGGTGCAGACGACACCCGGAGTGCTTGTTGTCCCAAGACGCTCCCTTTTTCCGGGTGATTGGCCCAAGACTCCCTATAGTAACATTCAGGATACTTTCCACGTCAGAAGAAAACTTGGAGTCAACAACTTTTGAGTTGATCTTCTTCGAAGCCATCTTAGTGATCTTGAATGTCGAGAGTTGAGAAGAGATGAGAGGTAGAGCTTGTCCCACTGGGCGTGCCAAAATTTGTAACAACTAAATTTCGCCCCTGAAAAATAATAATCAAGACAAGAAAAATAGCGACAAATATTATATTTAAATTCAATTGATGGGGCTACAATCTCTAGAATATCTCTAAATCTAAAGAGTTGTAGTCCTCTGATTCTTCTCGTCACGGATGATGGTTCAAGAGCTTGAAAGCTTGATCTTGAACTTGACGGATTTCAGATTTGTACGTCACGAACAATTTGAAGCTCGTCACGAACTAGGATTTGATGTTGCAGTTATCACAAACGGAAGATTTGAAGCCGCCCGCTTATGACTTGAATTCGCCTTTGGAATTTGACCACAGACGATGATTGTAGATATGGATGGAGACCTTGATGCTATCATTCATAGCTTCTTTAGCCTTTCCTTCTGCTTACTTGCTTGTCTTAGCCTTCTCCTTTGACCCCTTTATATAGGTGTGGGGTGGAGTAGTCTTCAAGAAAACCCTAGAAGATCATTGGACTTGAGGCTTATGGGCCGGTCCATTTGATAGAAGACTAATTGATGGGCTATCCCAATAATATATTAATGGGCATTTATGTAAATTAATTTAATTGAATTTAAATAAAAACCCAATTATACCAGTCCATGTTGCTTAATTGGACCAATATATATTTAATTTGTTGTAAAATCCAAATTTTGTATGGATTTAAATTTGACAAAGTTTTAATTGTCTACAAAGTCATCTACCCATATACATGTATGGTTACCCCTCCCTTTTTACTAAACATCCCCGAACGTTTATTACAAAGTTATTACATTCCAAAGAAAATAAAGAGAATACATCAACAACAACAACAACAACTACCCAGTATGTTCCCACAAAGTGGGGTCTGGGGAGGGTAATACGTACACAGGCCTTACCCCTACCCGAAAGGGTAGAGAGGCTGTTTACGGCCGACCCTCGGCTCAGAAAAGAGAGAGAAAATCAACAAACAAAACAAAACAAAACAATGTTAGTAAATCCGGGATAAATCAAATAAATAATTATCTAAACATAAAACCAAAAGTAGAATGACATGCAAATAATACCAATCGGTTACTACCATAAGAGGCACAATACAATACATTAATTAACTATAGAGATCGCTACCAAACCCCACTCAGCCCCTAAAAGAAGTACTAAGAATTCTAGAAGGCCCTACCCTACAACCCTAATACTAGACCTCCAAACTTTCCTATCAAGGGTCATGTCCTCGGAAATCCCCATTCTAGCCATATCCTGCCTAATCACCTCACCCCAATACCTCTTAGGCCTCCTCTGCCTCGACTCACGCCAACCACCGCCAGTCGCTCACAACTCCTCACCGGTGCATCAGGGCTTCTCCTCCGCACATGCCCAAACCACCTGAGTCTCGCTTCTCGCATCTTTTCATCCACTGGGGCCACCCCCACCTTCTCCCGAATAACTTCATTCTTAATCTTATCTAATCTGGTGAGCCCGCACATCCACCTGAGCATCCTCATCTCCGCAACTCTCATTCTCTGGACATGAGAGTTCTTCACAGAATACATCAGAAATTAAAAATTACAACCAAGAGTATGAAGTAAACCAACTCCGAAGATAAATATTCAAAGACTTTCTACCACTTGGGTGTTTCAGAGTTCCCTAAGAGCTTCTTAAGAACTCCGAGTAGTGCTTACACCCAAATGTATCACCATATTAAGCCAAAGTACAGTATGGAAGGACCAACCCTCAAGTGTCCAAGTTCAGTGGGAACTCAAGGTCCCAAGGCAAGACTCACAAGAGGGTGGCAGAACTTAGGAACTAAGAGGGAGAGTGCAAGTGCAGAATTTCAAGAGGGAAAATGGAAAGGGAAACAGTACACATAGGGATATAAGGAATAGGGAATTGCAAGAGATAAATGTAGGCTAATGGGCATAACTCAGCAATGAGATGCTGTCACACCCATAAGCCTACTAGAATATATTGTTTAGAGTTTAGGATCCCCTAAGGGATCAAGTTTAACAATACACAATAACTTGCATATTGCCATGTTTTAAACTATAACTCAAGCACACATAAAGGGAATACGAAAGAGGAGTTCATAACAGAAACAAACAAAAGAAATTAACGTGCCTAGTTTAAGAATTTAAATCTTCAGAAGTAGTGGAGAGTAGAAAGTTGTAAGTAAACATATTGTGGTGATGCTGTTAATTAGAATTACGACATACCAGTTTCAAGGAAACAAAATAGGAAAAGCAATAGTCTTATGAAAGTCAGATGCAGGCAAGAAGATAGAATTCTCTTATGTGAGAGTTCAGAAGAATTGTGATAGCATTGGAGGATTATTAAAAATTGTATGTGCTTTTTGAAAAAGGGTCGTGTATTTATAATGTGAATGTCATGAGAAAATAAGGTAAGAAAATAATTGAAGACTGATTGTAAATCAATTACATAGGACTCCCTTTAATTAAGTGATTCAAGATTCAAACGGGTATAAAACAATTTAAGGAAAGAAATTAATCAAACACTTTGTGCAAAGTAGGCAATTAGGGGCAAATACATAAAGGTTATTTAACAACAGGGTTTTCACAATACACGGTGCGTGCTAATAAGGCAAGGGAATCAATTAACAGCCAGTAAATCACAAAGGTCTGAACTTTTGTATGAATAAACCAAGTCATAAGGGTATTACCTAAGTCGAGTCACATAGAGAATCTGTAAAAGAATTAGGGGTTTCGATATGAAACCCTAATTCAAGCAAGCCATAAAGCTAGGTCGTCAATTGAATCAAAATTACGTTTAGAAGTTTCAGAAAAGGACAGGCTTCTTCAACAATAAAACTTATGAAGAATATGATGGCAAAGTAACGTGCAATCACAGTAAAAGGATTCAAAGAACATAATGGCAAATACTGATAAGAACTAGAAAAAACATGCTTATAAGAAACTTAAACAGGGCTTAGTAAGAGGCAGACAAAGAAACTTAAAAACTTAGCAAGGAAAATATAGTAGAAGAACACAAGAACACCGGAAAAGTATAGCAGAAAAACATATAGGAATACACAATAAGATAAACATATAAGAACATGATAAAAAACATAGTAGAGAAATCTACGAGACCATAGTATAGGAAAAAATAGTAAGAGAAGCATTAAAAAGATGATATGAGAACACAGTAGAGGCAAACACACGAATAACAAAGAAGAAAAATCATGAACACTTAAACACCTTCCAGAAAACCCTAAATCAAAAAAGAAGGGTTTTGAAAGTAATTTTCAAAATAAAAGTTAGGGAAATTATTTGAAAAATCAAGTGGAGCATAGATACACAAAAGATCTAAAAAGAATTGGAGAAAACCTCGAAGCGTTAGGGTTTCACAAGAACCCTGGGATGAAAAGGGCTTTGAAAGGTCATTGACCTGAGTCAGAGAAGTCAGAATCATGCTCAGAAGACCAGGATACGCCGGAGATGGCCGGAGAACCTTGAATAGGCAAAGTTCTGGATGAAAACCTTCAAGGTCTTGGCCTCGAATCTTTAGGTATCAGGCATATAAGAGCAATAAGAGGTGAATAGAGGGCCCTCACAACTTGGGAAGCCATTGATTCTGGTGAGTTTCAAGGTGAGAGATGATGATAGTCCAGGGAAGGTTTGAGAGTGTTTGAGAGACAAGGGATTCAAAGGTGGCGTCTTAGATGAAATGGCTTAGGGTTAGGGGGGTTGGAAAATTAAAAAGGCAAGGGAAAATCATGGTCATTGATCATTTTGATCAACGACCTTGATCAAAGGAGAGCCAGGCGGGTGAAAATAAATGGGTCAGGGAGTCGGATAATTTAGGATTTGGGCTGGTCCAATTGACATTAAAACTGGGTTAAATGAGGGATCAATTTGGGCTAAAATTGAAATGAAATAGGGCTAGATTTTAAATGGCCACTTTTCCCCTTTTCATTTTATAAAAATAGTAAAATAATTTTTGAAAATAAATTAAAGGTTCTAAATTAGTTAATAGTATATAAATATTAGATTAGATATATTGGAATCAAAGTTTTAAGTATAAACTCAATTAATTCTTAAAATAGGTTAATATTGCAATTAAGTACAATTTATTTTTAAAAATACCAAATCAATTTGAAAAAATGTGCAGAAATTACCTTAGCTATATTTTGGGTTAATTATAAGAATAAAAATAACTAATCACAAAAATGATAATCTGAGGACCAATTATTGGTTTTTGTACTGCTAAATTGGACAATAAATTGATTAAAAGATCTTTTAAAAATTAAGAAAAATATTAAACACTTGGACATACTTATATATGCATACATATACTATTTTGAAAGTAGTTTTCATATAGAAATATATAGAAAAATAATTGGGTATCAACATCTATTAGACAATTTTCTTGAGGGATTTAAGTCTAAAGAAAAAATAAAATAAAAAGATTTTATTTTGTTAGGTAGTGTAGAAATTCCCCCTTGGGTTTTCTTAGTACCGCGGTTCTTTTCCAAGGTTTAATTTAAACCGGATGTAGTAAGTTTTTCTAGGAATAGGAGTCATTGCATTGTGTTTTTAATTGAAGCAATATCTCTTGACTTTGTTATGCCTTGAGAATAGTGAGTACTTTGAATGTGACGCTTAGGCTCAGTTTTTGACTCTTGTATAAGTACCTTAAATTGTATGTTCTTAACTTTCCTTAATTGTTTTGACTAGAGTGTCTTGATGAAACCAATCCTGAGTGAGTTATGTGCCATGTGTGTATGAGGTTTGGGAGTTATTCTATGCATTGCATTTGATGCCTAAAACTTGCGCCGTGTGTTTGCAAAGAAAGATAGTAGCTTTATTCAGTCTAGAAAGTGATATAGGCATTGTTGAGCCACATATGTATATTTTTTCCCCATTAATTATTATGTATCGTAGTTAACCCCTTTGAGCATGTAATCCTTTTTCTTTGGCAACCATATTACAAGCCTTACCCATTTATTTGAATTAACCATCTATTTGAATCATTGTAACTTCACATCTTGAATTATTTATTAATTAGGAGAGAGATGCACTGTTTTGAAAAAGCAAGAGCCACTTGAATTGAAAAAACAATAGTTGGATTGTTGTCAAAAAATATTCCTTGATAAGTGGTGGCTCTTGATATAAGTATGCTTAAAGAAGAATGGGGTAAAATACATTGATGTGAAGGTGGAGTTTGGTTTTGACATAAGTATGGGGTTTGAATGTTAAAGTATATGTATTAAAGTGCTTAGGGAGGTGTAGCCAGTTTTATATCTAAATGTATCATACCTGTCCCATAGCCTAAATTACAACCAAATAAAGTCCTAATTGATCCTAAACTGAATGAGCTCGATTAGTGGAGTAATACACTACGAGCAAGCTTATGGTGCATCTTTTGTGGTATATGAATGTTATTTCTTAGAGTGAGTGAATTCTTTCTATCTTGAGTTCCTAAGTGTTCTTAAGATTTATTGTGTGGAACTACTTTCTTTTGTGGTGTGAGGGCACTTGATTCAAGAAGGAAAGGTAATGTCAGTGACCATTATGTTAGAGTAAGTGGGTGAGTTGTGAATAATGCATGGTACTTGTGAATCAAATCTTGAGGCAAAGATGTTACGCTTTTGTGCTTCGTCAAATTTAAATACTCTTGGTGTGATGAGTTAGGAGAATTGTTTAAAAAGGCCATGTCTATAAAAAAGTGCAGTTTGATTGATCGAGGAAGAGCAATGGTTTAAGTGGAGGTGTTGATTATAGGCTATAATTACGTATTTTAGTCTTTTATTAAACAAATTATATGTTTTATGCCTTGTAGGAGTGGTTTCGAGCTATGTATATGTTATGGAATGAATTCAAGTGATTTGGGGCTTTGATGTCTGAGTAAAAGCCCAAGAATTAAGCTGGGATCGTATTCGAGAATCAACAAATGATAGGGCAACAAAACAAAGAATCGAGTAGGTATATTGCACACTGTCTTGTAAAATACACATAACGTTTTGTTCAGAACTCATTTGGGCTCCACAATATATTGTTGGAAATATAACTCAAAGGGATACAATTTTTATGTTTTAAGTTTTTCTAAATTCCAAACGAAAGAGGGTGAAAAAAGCGACGCATGCCTGAGGCGGGCTAAGGTAGTACACTAGGAAAGTACCGCGCTCGTACCCTGCCCAAATTGTGCCCGCGGACGTCCAGGCCTGGAAACTTGTTCTTTTTCACGTAGGAGAAGGTATAATTATTTGGGCTCGATCCTCTTGGTATATATACATGAAAAAAATGGTATTTTGAGGGGAGGAGACCAATTTTTTATACAGATTTGACCTAAGGAGGCAGAGACACAATAGGAGCAAGGCGGGGAATTCTTCTACAAGTTTTTCCTTCCTCTTCTTATTTTTTTCATTGTTGATTATGACTTTTAGTATTGAAGTTTTACATACTATTATGAATAGCTAATTTGTTATGTAGAATTTTGATGGAACCTTTTGTAGGAGAAATTCTTGTTGTATTTTTATATAATCGAGCCGTTGGATTTCTCGACTTGTTCAACTACGTGTTTATTATTATTAATTGAATTGCTATCAATTGACTGTACCTATTAATTATGTGTTTCTTGAGAAAGGATACATATTTAGGTAGTTTTTAAACAATGTCACTCCAAACATATGTGAGAAATCAATACAGCGGGTTTAAAGGTAGGTTTAGAAATAACAAAGCTTGGATGTAGTCATAATAAACGGTTAGATAAATCCAACTAGCGTAGTTTGAGAGAATGTGCCTCATAAATTATTGTAGTTGCTCGAAAGAGAATTACGGCACCTAAATCTCTCATGATCAGTAGATAATACATAGGAAAAATTGCAGGGAACATAGCGGGGATTCCGACAATTAGGGAGATCATTACACTAGACTTCCTTAATCTTGTCTCCGATATTTAGTATCTTTGTTGCTAATTTACTATTTTAATTTGTTAGTTAATTAGTTAGATATAAAAATCTTAATATTATAAATTAGAAATTGTTCAATCTTGTCTTCTTAGTGACATTAAACAAATACAGCTAAGCCTTTGTTCTCTGTGGGATTCGACTCTGGACTTTTAGATCGGATTATATTTGGAGCTACCGATTATTCTTTTTAGGACTAGAGTTGGGTGTGATAAGCAATTCAATGGGGAAACAAAGTTATTGAATAAAATAATAACAAGTGACTTACCTCAAGAAATCCTTCGAAATCCCTCTGAAAATTCGCCATTGCTCGAACTTGAAATGTCTAAAAAAAATTAAAACCTAGGAACACTTCATTTATATTCTCTCTAGGGCTTTTCGCACATACGACCAACATACTTGCATCTCCGGTGTCACGGAATCGACAAATTTTCCGTTGGTTTAACCTGGTGACTCCTATTCTCGCACTTGCACGACCTTCTTCGCATCTGCGCTGTCGGAGGTGCGAAAATACCATCGCTCCTACAAAAGTGACCCAGCTGGCCCAACTTCGCTTATGCACCCAGCATGTCGCATCTGCGATCACAAAGGTGTGGAATATAACCTCGTATCTGCGACCAATTCCCACCTCCTTCAAGGCCACTTCTGCAATCCCCTCCATGCACATGCGACCTCGCACCTGCGACCATGACCACCGTAGGTGCGATTACATAAGTCCAGCGCTTTTCAACTTTTTCCAAAGTCTGAATCCCACCCGAGGACCCCAAACCTCAAATAAATATACCAACATCTTAAAATATGATACAAACATAGTCGAGGCCTCAAATCACATCAAACCACATCAAAAATACGAATTTGTCACGACCCCAAACCCGATCGTGATGGCACCCAACACACTGATAGGCCAGCCCGACCAATCAATTGAAAACACGAAGCTATCAACTCATACATAATCCTTTTTAAGAATAACAATGATAGAATAATAGTAGAAAATATCCAACACACCGGGATTAGACATCCCAAACTAGTATAACCTCCCAACGGAATTGGAGTCATAAGTCACGAGCCTCTACCAGAATTTATAAACTATGATAATGTATACAACTGTGCACAAGTGTGGGGGATAGACAGAATAAAAATAAGGATAAACTGGAGAGTCGGGTCCTGCGAACGCTCGCAACTACCTCGACTGTCCAAGTGCAACCTCCCGAGTAGCTATAGAATCAACTCTGCTGCGATGTATCTATATCTGCACACAAGGTGCAGGGAGTAGAGTGGGTACTTCCAGACTCAGTGGTAATAAGCAGGGGTAAGACAACAAATGTAACAATACCCAATACAACACTAAGGGTGTGTTTGGCATGAAGGAAAATGTTTTCTATGGAAAATGTTTTCCTAGAAAATGTTTTCATGGAAAATGAGTGATTTTATCACTTATTTTCTCTTGTTTGGTTGGTAAGTGGAAAACATTTTCCGGAAAATATTTTCTATGTTTGGTTAGAGAGTAAAAAATAGTTTTTTTTAAAAAAATATTTTTTTTGCAACTCTCCTACCCCTCCCCCTCCCACCTCCCCCACCCCTCCCCTTCCCGAAGTCTCTAAAAATTGACATAATCTAAAGGAACTAATGTGATGCTTTACTTTTTAACGCAAAAATCGCATATTTTCGAATCGGTAAATTTATAATTTCTAAACCCGTAAACTTCCGAACTCATAATTTTGGAACTTGTAAAATAATGAGTCTTTAAATGATATATAATAAAATTAAAAACTGAAAAATATATTTTAAAATTTTTTCGGGGGGGGGGGGGGGGGGTGAGGGTCAACGAGGGGGGGGGCAGTAAATTGAAAAAAAAATAAAAATTTAAATTACAAAAAAAAAGTAATTTTTTTTGTGCGATTGGGGGTGTGGGGGGAGGGTGGGGTTGGGGGATGGGGGAGGGGTAGGGGGTTGGGGTGGGTGGTGCAAAAAAATAAGAAAACATAAATTTAAAATTATAGAAAAAAAATTAAGGTAAAAGAATTTTTTTTTTTGCGTGGTGGGGTGGAGGGGTAGTAGGGTGGATGGTAACGGAAAAACTAAAATTTTTCTAAAAAAAAAAACTGTTTTTTCGAGAGGGGGTGGGGTGGGTTGGTGAGGGTGAGAATGGTTGAGAAGGAACTTTGGAAAATGTTTTCCCTTCTTTTGATAAGGAAAACATTTTCCTCCAGTTGGAGGAAAATGAATTGATAAGCAAAATGTTTTCCAAAACATTTAAGCCAACCAAACATGAGAAAATTGGAAAACATTTTCTAGAAAATGTTTTCCTTCGTACCAAACACACCCTAAGTAAAGCTATACACAATACCCTGCATCAATATCAGCATGAACAATATCCGAACCAGCAATATGAGAACCAGCAATATTAGCTAACAGCATAATAGGTATAGCTAAATGCAATGCAATGCATGAATATGACCTCTACAGCGTGTAGCCCGATCCATTTAGGTACCCGTGCTTACTGTGGGGGTTCAGACTCCGGAGGGGCTCCTACAGCCCAAGCACAATATCATGATACGCTCCGGCGTGTAGCCTGATCCACTACAAGTCAGCTATAATGCAATGTAGCCTTACAGGCTCAGAAATAGTAGTTGAAAACTCTTTTTATCATTTTTCAGTAGAAAATAGTGTTTCAGAAATCCAGAATTTGGAATACCATTTTTAACAGTAATAGCTCAGGACTGGTATCAAAATAGCATGTCAATATCACAGAAATAACATCGATCCTCGCGGGATCCCAATAACTGGCTCACAGCGCAAAGACATACACAACCATCCAAGTAGGAGGTTCACCGGCTCAATAATAGCCAACAACACAGTATAGTATCAACAGGTCGGACTAAGCCATAGTCCCCAATCACATTCGACCCCGCACTCCTAGGAGAGTACGTGTCTCACCTCAATACAGCGTCACATAGTGATATACCGGGGTTTCAAACCCGCTGGTCATCACCCACACCCATTACTCACCTCGACTCGGCTGGAAGACTAGTCCGCAATGCCCTTGCCATGAGAATCGGCCTCCACGGGTGTAGAATCTGATCAAAATCAATAGAAATGCATCAAAATAGGCTAAAGGGACATTACCCAATCGAAACAACTCGACTTACACCAAACACCACAAAGTTGCCAAAACTCGACTTTCAGTACAATTCTCGAAAAATTACAAAAGTTACATTTTCGGATTTCTTATCTCAACACGAGTCCATACATATAAAGTTTATCAAAGACGGACTCCGTTTGTCCATTCAAATCGATGATTTACCATAACCCAGGCTTAGAATAAAAACCTCCATTAATACACCCCTTATTCTTCCAATTTCAGGAATAAACTCCATAATTTAGCAAGATAATAACATAATTTAGGTCCATGAATGATTACCTGAAGAATCCTTCCATTTCCTCTTAAAATCGCCCCAAATCGCCTCTTAGTTTATGCCTTAGCGTGATATAACATTCTGAAGTTTTAACCTTCTATTTCCTTTATCACTGATACGTTTTTCGCTTCTGCGATATTGGACTCGCATAAGCGAGTCCGCTTCTGCGACTATTTAGTCGCTTCTGCGAGAATTTGATTAACCGCCTACTTTCGCTTCTGCGGTCTTGGGTTCGCAGAAGCGAGCCCGCTCCTACGATTAAGATGCCGCTTCTGCGGTCTGGCCCGACCAGGTCCAAAATCACTTCTGCGAGAAGCCCATCACCCCTGCGTATCTGCTTCTGCGGCTCCCCCTTCCGCAGAAGCAGAATCTCTACTGCATTTTATGGCAGCAGTTCCAAAATGTTAAAATCCATCCGTTTGACCTCCCGGAATCATCCCGAGGCCCCCAGTACCCCAACGAAAACCACCAGCCTACTCCAAAATATGATACGAACTTGTTCCAATTATAAAAACACACCCTTACACAAGGAAATCATCAAATCAAGGCGAATTCATGCCTAAGTTTCAACTTATACTTCCAAAACTTACATTTTATCGGAAACCCGACCAAATGATGTCCGAATGACCTGAAAATTTGCAGACATATCCAAAATCGCCTAACAAAGCTACTGCAACTTTCGGAATTCTATTCCGACTCCCAGATCAAAATATCACCTATCGATCGGATTCCGCCAAAATTCCAACTTAGCCAATTGAAGCCTATTTCTACACCGGACCTCCAAATTCAATTGTGATCGCTCCTCTAAGTCACAAATCACCTCCTGGAACTAACCAAATCATCAGAATTCAATTCCGAGCCCTCTAACTACATAGTCAATTCCAGGTTGACTTTTCATAAACAAGCTTTATTTCAAAAGGTTATATTCCTTATTTTCAACCAGAATCACTCCTAACTAACCCGATAGACTCTAACACCGATATAGAAACATGAAACATATAAATGAAGGGGTAACAGGGTGGTAATTCTTGTGACGACGGGCCGGGTCATCTTATTCTCCCCTACCTAAGCAAATGCTCGCCCTCGAGCGGGTCAAGAAACATACCTGGAGACTCAAATAAGTGAGGATATCTGCTCCGCATCTCCCGCTCGATCTCCCAAGTGGCCTCCTCCACGGGTCAACCTCTCCTCTGAAACTTTACTGATGCAATGTCCTTGGATCTCAATCTCCTCACCTGATGACCCAATATAGCTATAGGCTCCACATCATAGGTCAAGTCATCGTCAAGCTGAATAGTGCTAAAATCCAACACATGCGATGGGTTGCCAACATATTTCCAGAGTATGGATACGTGGAACACTGGATGATCTCCCGATAGATTGGGTGGCAAGGCAAGCATATATGCCACCTCTCCAATCCTCCTGAGGATCTCAAAAGGGCCAATGAATCTCGGACTAATCTTTCATTTCTTCCAAAATCACATGACGCCTTTCATAGGAGAAACCTTCAGTAAGACCTTCTCACCCACAGAATAAGACATATACCGAACCTTTCGGTCCGCATAACTCTTCTGGTGCAACTGAGCTGTGTGAAGTCTCTCCTGAATCACTTTCACCCTGTCCAAGGCATCCTGGACTAACTCTGTCCCCAACAACCTTGCCTCACCCGGATCAAACCAACCAACTGGAGATCTACACCGTCTCCTATATAAAGCCTCATACAGCTCCATCTGGATACTGGATTGGTAGTTGTTGTTATAGGCAAACTCTGCGAGAGGCAAATAATAAGCCCATGAA